>VDFB02152177.1:164622-197960 GCA_007258455.2 Sequoia sempervirens
ATATTTTTAGAATCTACAAACAAAATGTGATAAGACTCTAGTTTGCATCATCTTCAAATTCCTCACGATTTAACCACTATAGGTGCTCGAATGTGAAAATTTAGTTATAAAAAAAAAAGTCAATGTCCAGTTTGGCCAAAAATTGTAAACCACTATTGTGGGATCACCCGACTGGAAAAAAAAAAATTTGATTCGTAATATGCACCTGAAGTTGCATGATTTTTATTGATTTCCAAAAAATATTTTTACATAGTATCAGTCCCCAAATTCATAAGGCTTAGATAGAGTGACATGAATGATAGCCCTGACACCAAAAACACATTATTCACCAACGCCCATGACCTGAGACCTAATTACCGACAAACCAATTACAAAAAAGAAACACAAAAGACCATATTTTCAATTGGCCTCATCATAGAAATTTCCCTTCTCCAGGATCATAGTGAAATCCGTCATCCACTAAATGCCTTTAACCTCTAGCAGCCCCAGGCAATGATAAATGAATTTGTATCCAATCAAAGCCCAATGCATGTGATGAGTCATACCATGGTCATTCAAGTTCAGAATAAATAGTTGATGCTTCACATCCACTCCCAAGCAAAACATTTTCTCAATATGATTGGGCCAAATAATTTTGATGCCTAGTTCAACCACTATAACTATGTCCAAATAATCCTAGAGGAAAGCCAACTTGAACATGAGCCTTAGCAATAACAAGCACCAGACCATGAGGATCTCCATGTCCAATAGAGTAGCTAGGAACTGAGATGATACATCTGAATTAACTCAGTACCTATTGGAGGAGATAGAGAAATCCCTACCAATTACCATTCTCAAAGCCTCAAGAGAGAGTATTGTAAACAATGATTTTGGTTTCCCAAGGGTTTCTCTAACTCTTCTAGGCTTTTCACCTGAGAGAAAATGGGGCCAAAATGCTAATGTCTACACTCAAGATTAATGTAAAATGGATGCAATGTATCTAATTATGATTTCTAAATGCAGAAAACTAAAATAAAGATGATTTATTGATGCTAAACCTAAGAAATGCAAAGTGCTGGAAAACACATTGTGATATGAAAAAACACCTAAGAATGCAAGTAAATGATGAAATAGTTGAACAGAACTAGAGAGGTGTAGCTAGAATCTGGAATTTGATACAAAGAGGCTTGGAATCCTACAAAGTTGATTGGAATGTTGATTGGGACACTTACGCCAAGTCGGGTGACTTAGTCCAGTTTCGAGGAAAAACTACCAAAACAAGAATCTACCAAATGGCTATCCAAAAATCTAGAAACCACTTTTTAGGCCCAAAAGTGGGACTAATTCACCACATATGGTGATTTAGTCCACCTAGAGATTTTTGGAATTTTGAGATAGGATTTTGTAGCTTTTGGTCTACACTTACTTTCCTAGTGTTTGATCCTGATTCTACAGAAAATGGGTTGAAAAGAGTCTCCAAGCTTCAATTACCTAGGCTTTGTTGACTTTGATGGATTGTTGACCACTTTTTGACACCATACTCCTTGAAAAGTCTGCATACAAAGTCTGCAAACACACATGCAAAGAGAGGAAAAAGGTTTAAGGGTTAGAGTAGAGTAATCAAACCCTAGATAATGAAATGAAATAAGAAGAGAATGATAAATAGATAACATGCAATTTCATAAACTTAACAAACCCTTCATGTGTAAATCTAAAGATATGCAATGAAGTGCTCTAATGGATGACTTGATAATGCTTAGAGTGCTTGAATGATGAAATGGAAATTGGAAGATTGTAGGAGATGTTAGGAGAATAGGAGATGAAAAATGAGGAGAAAAACCCTTATTTATACTTGATTTTCCATTAATTCCCAAAAATAACACATCACAGGCTGACCTCAAGGGTAAGAGAATAAAATCCCACCAAGAAATTAAAGGGTAAAAGCACAAAGTTGTGACACTTTCGGCCAAATAAATAGTTCTGAGCAAAATATTTTTGGCCAAAAAATTTTTTCCTAACTAGGTTTCGACTGAAACCACTTGGCCTATTACATGGCACACAAGTTTCAAATGAATAAGTTTCACCTAAATCCCAAAAAATCAAATTTTTCCTTTTCCCACTTTGAAATTGGCTTTCAAATTGGATTTTTTAATGTGTGAGGTTTCTATAGAAAGGGTTCGGTCGAAACACTTTCTATAGAAATTGTTTCTACTAAAACTGTCTATGTGGCATCCTAGTTGGTAGCCAGCTCAACATTTTTATGAATTTTCTAAAACTTTCAACTTTAGCTAAGTATTTCTTTAGTTAGAATTATTTTTCTGCAAAAAAACAAAAATACCCTTTTATAAAGCTTGGAGTGGAGAATCCAAATATTTTTTTTTTTAATGTTTTGATTAGTTATAATATAAATATTTTATTTTTAAAATAATGCAAGTAGTTTTTTAAAATGAAAAAAAAAGTTGATTACAAATTAAAAAAATGATAGTAAAACTTATTAAAAAATTCAAATCTCTTATGGGGCACAAGAGGAGAGAGTCTTCTTCAAAAGGGTACAATTTGTTTTTTGAAAATGATTAAAAATTTGAAAATAGTTGGTGGCCTATGAAAACTGTCAAATTTTGACATGTTTGACTTTAAAATGTTATTATGAGAAAAATATACGTCAAAATTTGATTTTTTTTCCATGCACAAGATATTGTAGTTACCTATTTGGAGGAAAAAAAATTAGGGAGAAATGAAGTTTTTTTCAATTTGTTTCTTGACAACTCATGAAGTCACTCTTTTCTGAAATTTTCAGCATTCCAAAATCTGTCCTTAAATTGATAAAAACATAATGAAAACATTTTTTAAAAAAATTAAAAAATTACAGCAATAAACTTCATCAAAAGTTCTACATTTGATTAGTTTACACCATTTTGAAATTCAAAACATAAAGACCACTTTTATATAGTCGAGGTTCAGAATTTTTTTTGTTGTTGGTTGATTCCTTATAAAGTGTGACACAGGTTTGTGCTTTTACCCTATTTAATTATTTTGATTTTTGTACCCAGTGGAACTAAGTCGCCCCAGTTGGTGACTTGATCCCACCAAGGCAATTTCACTGGGATTTAGAGATTAAAGTGCATTAAATGATGTTTAACGGGAATATCCTCAAAAGCACACTTAAGAATGGCCAGAAAATGCATTAAGGGTCATTTAAACATAAGAAAGGGTTGAATTAGTGATAACAATTCTAGAAAAGCATGAGAGTTTGTTACAACTCTTTACATCACTTTGAAATAAGACTTGGTAAGTGATAAAAAGAAGTTATTTAAGTGAATTATGATGAAAGGGTGCTAGAAAAATGTGAAAATGGGTTACAACACTTCACAACACTTTTACAAGACATCCTAGAAGTCTTAATGATTCACAAGGGTCTGAATTACCATAAAAATCTACAAAACTCTAAAACCTCAAACATGGGTTAGTCATTTGCAAAATCCTCAAAATGCTCCTATGAAATAACATGTAAATGCTTCAAAATGCAACAAATGACAAAAGAGATCAAAAAGACATTTCTAAAGCATAACAAGTACCTATTCCATATTGGATTGGTGTCAAATGTGCCAATGACCCTTTCCCAATCCTTGCTAAAACTCAAATGATGAAATGCAATCGTGAAGAGCAAAATTAGTTATCAATTTAAGAGAGTAACTTTGCATGAGAGTGTAGATGATTTGATGAAGAATCAGCCCTTTATTTATAGATTTTCAAATTGGAAGAGAGCTCAAAATAGAGCAATGTGGGATAAATATTGGACCAATGAGATGAGGCCACTTGTCAACTTGTCATAGGTTTGTGGAATGTGCAAGTTTTGGCCAATGTGCCCAAGAGAGGGAGATTCAAATTTGAAATTGTGAAATAAATGTTGAGAGGGGGACATGTAAGAAAGAAGTTATTGCAATGTTGGAAGGGACAAGTCAACTTATCATCATATTCAAACTTGAGGGAATATTCCATTTTTATGCCAAGTTGAAAGAATATGATGAATTTATAAATGAGTTAAAATGATTTATTGGTGCAAGTGGGAAAAGCTAGAGGATGTGATGGGCGGTTAGATTAGGTTAATCAAGATTAGATTAGCTTAGGTGATGATTAGTTGATTTTGACCCTTTTGACTTAAATATTTTGATTTATTTAAATCAAGAGGGAGAAATATGACTTGGATTTTAATTAAATAAAGTTTGGTTTATTTAATTAAAAGGTTGATGTTTGATTTAATTAATTTAAATGAACAACCTTAGGAATGAATTTAATGAGTTTAATTTACCTGATGAATGGATGAAGGTGAACTTATTTAATGATTGAATGAATATGAATTAATTAGGAGCACGATGCTAATTTTGCATGTCTACATTTTTCCCCTCTTTGAAGCAATGTACTTGTTGTGTTGGTTCAAAGAATAAAATTTTTGTGATCAAAATTCAAAAAAATTATGATTTTTTGGGATGCCCCAGCGGAAAGAAGTACACTAGTACATTGCCCCCTCAAGAGATCGAGCGAAAAGATTTTATTTGAGGGTTGATCTCACGATAAAGAGGTTCAAAGTGGATGGTTATGGATGATGATGCAAATGAGATGTTTTTAAGATGCTTAGAATAACAAATCTATATTATCTTAAACAACTTAAACGATTATATGATGTATAAGATGGATGATGTGATATGCTATGATTATGCAATGGATGATTTATGCAAATGTATGATTTTATGAGATGCTTAGACTAACATATCTATATTATGATGATGATTATGCATGTGAGATGATATGTAGAATACTAATGGTTCGTGGATGCAGGATGGATGCACTGGTGATGATGATTAACTATTCATGATGCGATGTTAGTGTGGAAAGGAAGAAATTAGATGATGACAAGAGGATCCAACAAGCCAATTTTATGAGAGATGATGATGAGAGATGATGATAGATAGATGGATTATTTGCTTATCAAGGATTGGCATTTTAAAAGGGTCACTTACCTTATTTTTGATAACACACATAAGCACGATGCATCAAGGTATAAAGGACTAGGATGGTGTTGTACTTAGTGTGATGGAATTTGACTCGACAAATAGATAGGAGTATTCTTGTTCACACCTGACATACAAAAACCTTGCTAGGATGCACTTTAGAATTTTCAAACATCCCGGACCAAAACATGGAAAGGTATAACCTATCAATGCAATAGTCAAAAAGTTGGCCAAAACACCCTCTATACATATCTAACAAAGCAAGTATTCGCCAAGATTATTTTACAAAAACGTCCAACAAGCACAACAGACAAAAGGATAATGATCGTTGCCCCATTCCTATCTCTCTAAATCCTTCATTCTGATATCATCAAGAGGTCCTTGGACTGAGTGCAATAAGATAAGTCAAAAGACGAAGATAAAGCACACAAACAAGTTGATGTTCTTCAATACCGCTAACCAAAAGGGAATGTGTTTTTTAAGGATAAGAACCAAAATTATTGCCAAAAGATAATGCCCATTGTAGGAAGGATACATCCTAAGACATGTTAGTGGATGGCGGCACATCATTCCATTTATCCAAAGTCCTCTTTCTGATAAATAATGCCCCTTGTAGGAAGGATTCATCCTAGAACATGATGTTATCAGATGATTGATATGGGACTAATTGGTTGATGGGCTATCGACACAAAGAATTGACCAACTTGCTTACGTACTGACTTAGACCTGAGACTTGACATTTGGAGTTTTTTACTTTTAACCTACTAGACTTGCTTCTAACTGTTTCACCAAAGGTTGAGGATGACGATCAGTTTATTATGAGTGGTGTTTATTGCAGATGCAAGCGAGATGAGACGGATGGATTTTTTCAAATATTTGGATGTTTTTGGAGTTTTGCAATGTTTTGAGGTTGTTTTGGTATTTTTTGATTTTACAAATGTTTTGATTTTCCATTTTCCAATTTTTTGTGGTTTTCTAAGATTTTGACCAAGAGACTAACCTAAGGACCTATCCTAGGGGCCTCGGGGGCTAATAAATAGATTAGCCTTGCCTATGTTATACATGCAGAGACCACATAGTTTGATTGATGACCTGACTGATTTACAAATGAAGATATACATGATGAAATGTCAGCTTATTATGACAGACTCCTAAAGGACTGACCTAAGTGTCTCAGGGGATGATCAAAGATCAACCTTGCCTACGTTCAAGGCTCAGAGACCCGTAGTTCGACAAGACAACTTTTTTTTTTACTTTTTGACATACTTTTTGACCTGTTTTGGGGATTTTGATATGTTTTGAATGTTTTTGGATTTTCTGATGTTTTGATGTTTTTGGATTTTCTGATTTTCTAATTTTTTGGATTTTCTGATGTTTTGATGTTTTTGGATTTTCTAATTTTCTGATTTTTTGGATTTTCTGATGTTTTGATGTTTTTGGATTTTCTAATTTTAGCATTTCAAGAATATACACGAATCTGATCCGATGAGAACATGCCCCTGGCGTGATGCAATAGACTACTTTGATAAAGGCAGGACAAACTAACCTTGACGATGAGCCGAGTAGTACTAAGAGGAATCATGATGTGAACACAGGACCAAGCTATGATGCAGATGTCAATGGATGAGTGATGTATGGAGACCCGAATACGATGGATGATGGAAGCGTAATGGATGGATGGTGTAGAACAAGCCATAAAGATCCTGGTGGATGGAAAGTGCTTATTTACACAAGGCACCTATTGGCTAGGTTTTCACCTAGGTACTTGTCCAAAGTGCCACCGAAGTGGTTTTCACTAGAAGACAATTTTTTTCTTTACTATTTTTGATCCTTTTTCTGATTTTTTTGTTTTTTTTCTTTTTTGATTTTTTTGTTGTCGCCAAGACGCCTATTTGCCAGTTTTTCGCTGAAGTAACCATTTTTTCAGGACATTTTTTTATTTTTTTTATTTTTTGGTTCTATACCTTGAAAGATTTAGGCATAAAACTTTTTGAGATGAGAGTTATTCATGGGCTCTTGCAAAGGTTCCCCTTTGGGTGTTGATAGCTGATATGCCCCTGATTTGTAACTTGTTGTGATGACAAATGGTCCCAACCAATTGGGTTCAAACTTTCCTTTATTGCTTGGGTTTGGGACATTCTTTTGATTCTCCTTCAATACCAGTTCTATAACTTGGAACGTCCTGCTTCTAATTTTCTTATTGTAGCTCCTTTTGAGTCTATTCTGATAGACTTGCAAATGATTTAAAGCATCTATACGACACTCATCCAGTAGCTCTAGCTCATTTAGTCTTGATACCCGATACTCTTCATTCGTGATGAGGTTTTGTAGTGATATCTTGAGGGATGGGAGCTCGATCTTGATAGGGACTACTGCTTCAGATTCGTAGACCAGGGAGAATGGGGTGGCACTGATGGGTGTGTGGATACTATTTCGATAGGCCCAGAGGGTGGTATTAAGCTCCAGATGCCAGTCACAACCTGCGTCATTGACTTTTTTCTTGAGGATTTTTAGAATAGTTTTGTTTGTAGCTTATTCTTGACCATTGCCTTGGGGATAGTACGGGGTGGAGAAGCAATGCTAGATTTTGAATTTCTCGCATAAGTCACGAACCTCCTAATTCTTGAATGGTGTCCCATTATCTGAGATAATGGCTTGTGGGACACCATAACGACAAATGAGGTAGTTTAGAATAAACTTTGAAATCTGCTTCCTAGTTATATATGTCATGGGTATGGCTTCCACCCACTTAGTAAAGTACTATGTTTCAGTTATGATGAATTTGTGGCCATTAGATGAGGTCAGAGTTATCTTTCCAATGAGATTGAGGCCCCACTGTGAAAAGGGCCATGGTGTGACGATAGGATGAAGCTCTTGAGCTAGAGCATGGATGAGGTTCCCATGCTACTAATATTGTAGACACTTTCTGGCATAGTCATGTGCTTCTCATTCCATTGTGGGCCAATAATACCCCATCCTCAACAATTTTTTAGCTATGGTCATTCCACTCGAGTGTGACCCATAGATACCGTTATGTACTTCAGTTAGAGTGGTTAATGCCTCCTCAGGATTTAGGTAGCATAGTATGGTTCCTTTTATGCTCCTACGGTATAGAGTATCTCCTAGGATGACAAATCTAGATGCCTTTTTTACAAAGGTTCGCTTTAGGTTTGAGGGTAGATCGGTGGGTATGACTCCTATGCGGAGGTATGTATAGATGTCGTGATACCAAGGATCGCTGGGACCAATGATTTCACACATGAATTTTGATTCAGATACCTCGAATGCGGGCACGAGAAGCTGCTCTATCAGGAATTCATATTTTGGAACATTGTTAGGAATGTCCAGTAAGGATCCAATTGTTGCCATGGCATCTGCTGCTCTTTTGTTGGCTCTAGGAATCTGCTCAAATGTGATTTTGATGAAGGATTCTTTAAGGGTCTCCACCAATTTCTTGTATGGAGTAAGCTTGTTGTCCTTGTTCTAGTATTAATCATTTACTTGATTTATGATCAATTGAGAATCCATGTATACTCTCAAAGCTATGATGTTCCACTGCACTACTATTCTGAGACCTATAGTCAAAGCCTCGTATTTCGTGATATTATTAGTGCAAGGAAATGCTAGTTTGTATGACCTTGGTATGCAATCCCCTTGTGGGGTGATGAAGAAGACACCAGCTCCTAATCCATGTTGTGTGTATGAGCCATCGAAGTATAGTTTCCAGTGATTAGCTACATTGAAATTTAAAATGGATTCATCAAGAAATTCTGAGACGAGAGGGTTCTCTGAATAGATTGGTGCCTCTGCCAATTGATCTACAATAACTTGACCCTTGATTTCTTTTTGCTTGACATACTCAATGTCGTACTCTGACAATATCATCACCCATTTGGCCATTCTTCCCGTGAGCATTGCCTTTGATAGTAAATATTTGAGGGGGTCGATTTTGGTGATGAGCTTTATCTTGTGTGCCAACATGTAATGTCTAAATTTTTGTGATGTGAACACTACTGCTAGGCATGCCTTCTTGATGAATGAATAGTTTAGTTCATGCCCGACCATTGTTCTGTTGATATAGTAGATAGCCCTTTCCATTCCATTTTCTTCATGCTGAGCTAGGAGAGCTCCAAGGGCTGCTGCTATTGCTGATACGTATAAGATCAATGGTTTCTTCGGGATGGGTGGCCTTAAAACTGGTGGTGTTAGTAGATATTCTTTGATTTTTTTGAATACCTCTTCACACTTGCTATCCCATTTGTATGCTACTCCCTTGTGGAGTAGGTGAGAATATGGGTTTTGTTTGTCCACCAATTGTGCTATGAATCTTCTAATGGATTGGGGTCTGCCTTGTAGACCTCTTAGTTGCTTTAATGTTTTTGGTGCCTCCATCTCAAGGATTGTTTTTACCTTTGTTGGATCTACCTCGATACCCCTCATCGACACTATATATCCTAGGAGCTTTCCTGATTGTACGCCGAAGACACATTTCTTTGGGTTTAGTCTGACCTTGTACTCCTCCAGTCTATCAAAGATGGTGCTTAGGGTTGCTATGTGATCTTTTCTTTTTCTGGACTTGGCTAGAATGTCGTCAACATAGTCTTTGACTGTCTTATGTATCATGTCATGAAATATCAATGTCATAGCCCTTTGATATGTTGCTCCTACGTTCTTTAAGCCAAATGGCATCATGTTCCAACAATATGTTCCCCATGGGCAAGTGAAAGTTGTTTTATGTTGGTCCTCTTTAGCTATCATGATCTGATTGTATCCTGAGAATCTGTCCATTAGTGACAACATCTCATGTCCCGTTGTCATGTCTACTATCATGTCGATGTTGGGAAGCAGGAAGTCATCTTTTGGACATGCCTTGTTCAAATCTCTGAAGTCTGTGTAGATTCTGATATTTTCATCGAGTTTTGAAACAGGTACCAAGTTCGATACCCATTTTGGATAGTCTATCAGTCGGATGAATCCTGCATCTAATAGCTTCTTTAGCTCCATTTTGACTAATAGGGCGATTTAAGGGTGCATTTTTTGAAGCTTTTGTTTGACAGGCTTTGCTTCTGGATACACTGCTAAGTGGTGAACCACAGTCTCTGGATCAATTTCTAGCATGTCAGCATAACTCCATGCAAATTTTATCTGTCTTTCCCTTAGGAAGGCTACTAGGAGTTCTTGCCACTTCTGATAGTAGTGATTCCACATAGAATGTGATGTGTGAGGTCTCCTTCGTTCCTAGGTTGACTGGATTGCATTTTTTGGCTAAGACTGCTGACTTTTCCTAATGAATAGCTCTTAAAGGAAGATTGAATCCCCCATCCTTGGGAACCTCAGAGAGGTTTTCACCGTTGGATACGTCCTTTCTTTTTACTTTTTTCTGGTCAAAGAGTGCCACAGTGTGGTTTTCACTCAAGGACTTGGATATCACTCTTAATTTCTCACTTTTGCAACTGAGGGATTCAATCATTTCCCCATAATAGGCATGTGTTTCCAACTCTATTATGAATCCAGCTTTGTGATCCCCATCTAGAATGTTTTCTCACAATCCCATTAATTCTGAGAGTGCCTCATCATTTTTGAATGTATCAAGAACTAGTGGTCCTCATTGGTCATAGTTGATTAGTTGAGGATATACTAAGCTGATTTCATGATCTTGGTGGTCAGATTCAAAAGATAGGGTGCTAATCATGTAAAGAGTGGTATCTTCAAATAGCCTAGGTAGATTGGATGTGGGGTCCTCGTCATCGCTACTACTGTAGACGTCGGTTATATCAAACATATAGTTATCTAAGACATGACCTGTGAATATTGGTAATCGTAGTTCTGCTGCAGTTGGCTGACGAGGTTTATTAACAGCTCTAACTGGAGGACTTCGGCCATGAATGGTTATACTCGGAGGGGTACATCCAAGGCCAAGATTTTTTATTGGTCGCATCTCTAGAATGATAGGTATTATATGCCCATTGTAGTTTTGTCCCAATCTTTGATTTCTGTCGTAGCCCATTGCGAGCATCATTTGTAGACCCTTGCTTCTTTCATCCATTGGTAAATTAGCTACTAGTATTTCATCTTGATATAGCATATGTGATGGATCTGCCTCAATAACCTCCTAGCCAAGGTCTCCCCAGCTTGTGAATTTGGGATAGTCCTCAGGAGATGTTTGTGATGTGGAAGCTTGGTTTTCTTGTGGGTGTCCCTATGATCTAGGAGATTGTGGTAACTCTCCTACCACAAAAGCATTGTTAGGGAGATTTTAGCTTCCACAACCATTATCCTAGATGATGAGCTTAATGTCAGAAATGGTGGGAATGGCAAGTTTCTTTGTCTCAGAAGTGGATGCGAGAGTGGTAACTTTATAATACTTTACTTCAAGATTTTTGCAATAGGAGAAGGGTTCGAGATCTCCGTGGATGGTAACTTCTTGTCCCTCATGTGTGAATTTCACACATTGGTGGAAAGTATATGCTATTGCCTTCATTGTATGAATCCATGGACATCCCAGAAGGATGTTATATGGTAATTCAAGGTCCAGGACTTGACAAGTGGTTTCCATGAGAGCCAGCCCTACTTGAATAGGGAGTTTGATCGTGCCTTGGGACACTCTTTCTTGATCGTCATATGCTCTTATTGTGATACCCTTTCCTTTGTCAATAGAATCCTCTAGGATTTTCAATTGTTTGATGAGGTTGAGAGAACATATATTCAAACCCACACCTCCGTCCACCAAGATCCTTTTTACTTTGCTCTTATGTACTATGACTTCTAAGTGAAGTGCACGGTTGTGAGATGGTTGAGCGGGGAAATCCTGGTCAGAGAATGTGAGGAGATTTGGCGTAATGATATTTCTTACCATAGCTTGGAATTGCTCTGCATCAAGATCTGTGGGGACAGTGGATGAGGCCAACACTTCTTCAAGGATTTTCTTATGGGCTGATGATAATTTTAGCAACTCCATGATGGATATTTGTGTTGGCATTCTCTTGAGTTGATCTAGGAAATTATAACCATTAGGAACAGATCTAGATGCAGGGACTTTGTTTGGCTGGGATGATCCTACGATGGTTACTTTGTTGCCCCTTGTGGTGACACCACAATCGGCATGGGCGCCTTTGATGGTGATGACCATGCAATTTTCATCTAGGGAGGTGATGATTGTTTCATAGACATGATTTACGTTTGAGTGGGTGTCTTTCCCTTTATCATTGTTATTCCCTTTGTTGCCATGATTTGGCATCGGATTCGTATATATCTTAAGATCCTAATTTCCTGTAGGTTGTTCTACGTTTATGATTCTTTTATCGATGAGATCTTGAACAATTTTTTTCAATCTCATGCAACTATTTGTGGTATGGCCTTTGATTTTATGGAACTTGCAAAGTTGATTTTCATTATACCAAGGAGGTTTCACATCCAGTTCTTGGTAATTTTCAAAGGTGGGCACTTTGATGAGCTTTTCGTCGATTATATTTTTCATGATGTCTTCAAGTGGTTCCCCCAAGGTGGTGTACTTTCGCTTGCGATAACTCTTGTTGCATTGGGGTGGTCCTCTTTGGTCATTGAGATTGTTGATTATCGAATTGTTGTGTGGTTGTTGTATTGTGTGATGATTGTTTTGGTGCTGAAATTGGATTTGCGGTGTGGGTATATTTTGGCGAGGAGCACTAATGACCACCTTGGCATCGACGACACCATCATTAGTAATGTTTTTCTTCCTTTCCCATGTGTGAGTTTTATCGTTGTAATTGGATGGTGGGTGGTTGTTTTGTTGTTTAGGGTATGATGTTGATCCCGTAGGTTGAATCATAAGGGCTCATTCGATGCTGAGCACCTTGGGGATTAATTGATCATATGTGGTTATCCCTTGAACCTTGAGGTGGAATGCCAAGAGGCCATCAAGGTTGGCAATGATGGTGCAAACTTGTTGTTCTTCTGGAATGGTCCATTTGTTCTGATTGGCCTTGGATCACCATCATTGTAGGAATGAAGTGAAAGATTCACCCTTTCCTTGTTTCAGAGTTGAGAGGTCTTCTAGACTAACATCCATTGCAATTTTGCATGCGTAGTTCTTAATGAATGCGTCTATAATTTCCTGAAATGTTCTAATGCCTAAAGGTAGGCGAGAGAACCATTCCATAGCGTGGCTTGCCAAACTCCTAGGAAATAGTCGCATCAAATAAGTATCGTTGTATGCGACTTCCATGCAATGAACCTGGAATTCCCTGATGTGATCTTAAGGGTTTCCCGTCCCTTGATATTTTTCAAATTTGGGGATCTCAAATCCCTTGGGGAATGGTTTCATTACTATGCTCTTATCAAATGGATACAGACACAAGTTGCTTGGTGTCTTCGTTGTTCGCCCTGATTGAAGATCAATCACTTGTTGCGAGAACAACTTGATTTGTGTTGTCATGTCATTTTGCGGATCAGGAGGTGGGATTAAGGTGTTTTGGGGTGTTTTGATTGTGGGTTGGATGGGTGGGTTGGTTGGTGTGTTGTTTGATGGTATCTGTATGTTCTGTTGAGCTAGGTAGGCTTCCACCTACTTTTGTATGAACAATGCCTATTGTTGATCTTGTTGTTGCTGCACTAATATTTTTGCTTGTTGTTGTGCTTGTTGTTGGGCTGCTAATTCAGTTGCTTCTTGTTGCTCTTCATATTGCTTAATTGCTTGTTGATATGCTTGCAATTGTGTTTCTTGTCTTTGTGTAAGAATTTGTGCTTGTTCTTGTGCTTGTGCCACTTGTTGTTGTAATAGAATTTGTGCTTGAGCAGTTTTTTGTGCTTGCAATGCTTGAGCAGCTTGGGCGGCTTGTTGTTGTTGTTGTTGTTGCAATAAAGCTTGGGCTTGTCACACTTATAAGGCGGCTTGGGCTACTTGGGCAACTTTCACAACTTGAGTAGCTTGTTGAGCAGCTAGTTGTATAGCTTTTTGTTTTTGTACTTGTTGGTATCCCCTTTGAAAAGTAGCTTGCAATGTCATGTTGTATTGACTTGATGTGGTGGTGGATTCAAAATGGAATTTGTGGCGAGCAATGATGTTGTGTTAGTGTTTTGAGTAATGGATGGTGGTGTTGATGTGGTGGTTGGTCCTTGGGATACCATGCTCTGTGATATTAGGAGGGTGTTTGATGATGTTGCAATTGCTTGTACATTTTTCGTCTATTGTTGCGATATCGACGACAAGTTTTGAGCGTTTGATATAATGCTTTGATTGATATTTGGGATGTTGGTTTGGTTGATAGTTGGTGGGGGGGAAGCCCTAAGCCAAGAAGTGGTGTGGATGATAATGGCAATGGTGGAAGAGGTGGAAAGGTGAGGGGTGCAAGTTCTTGTGAAAAACGTTGTGGTGTCGAATATGCCCCCTGGTCCAAACATATCTCCCTCTTGTAAATTTGTGACGAGAGAATTTTGAGGTGTGGCGTGAAAAAATGATGATGATGGATCATGATGGAAAGTGAGAGGAACATTCTTATGTAATGGGTTTTCGGGTATGTTTTGTTCCAAGATGGTATTTTCCTCCAATCTTTGATTATTAACAAGGGGGTGTGTTTGAATAGCATTAAGAAATGCATTTCCCTTATTAACATTGGGTTGGGTTGGAGCAAGAGATGTCTTGATTTGTGGAATGTTTTGAGTGATATTTTGGGATGGGGGTGTGGATGAGATGGGAATGGTGGATGAGATTGGAGGAAAAGATGTCTCCACTATGGTGCTCATGTCAAAATCCAAAGGCAATTTGGCCCCTTGCTTTGCTAGTTCAAGCATGTATAATGAAGGGTTAAGCCTCATCATGATATTGATGATCTTATGGATTTTTGAATTTTGAAGCATTTCAGTTATTTCATCATGAGACATCCAAAACATGAGGTCCTCTCCTTCTTCTTGTGGGTTTTGCGATGATGTTGGAAGGTTAACAGTGAAATTTGCAGACCCAATGGGATTCATTTGAAGAGTGTTTTGGCTTAAATCACTTGAAGTAGGTGTTTCTTTGTTGGCTTCCATGCTCTCCTTGTATTGAGATCTAGTTTCAACCATAAAACAAGGATCAATTTTTAAGAATGGGAGATGAATCTCTTGATTCTTTGGATTGATCTTTACTTTATGCCCAAAGTAGAAAATTTTAGGATATCTTGAGGATTGAAAGGTGATATGATGATGATGCAAAAGATGGATGATGTGGATGTTATGATCTTTTGGTAAATCTTAAAGGAGATGCTAGGCTTTTAGGACTTTCAGATATGTTGCGGATTTTGATTTTGATTTGATTTGGGATTTGGGATTTGTCCTTGATTTTTATTTTGTTTGCTTTTGATTTTGAACAAAAAGACCCTAAGATGTCGGATGATTATCTAAGGGATAGATTTGTTCAAAGGATGATAATTTGAATATGTGTAGGAAGAAGGATGCAGCTACCTACACCTATTCAAACAAGATGATAGTTTCACTAAGCATATGAAGAAGGATTCATCTACATATACTAAGCTAAATAAGATGATTTTGATAACTTTGACTAACCATATGCAAAAGGATGCATCTACACATACCTAGCCAAAGGTGATTTTGATAATGTTTTCAAGGATTTAGTCTCAAAGATTTTGATGATTTTTTATTTTTCCAAAAAAGCCTAGCATTAAGGATGATTTCAAGATTTTCCAAAAGGTGATGGTGAGATGATTTTTGTTTTGATGGATGAAGGATGGATGAAAAATATTTTGATTTTCTTTGATCCTAAGATGAACCTAGAAAAAGACACTTTTGTTTGCCTAGACCTAGGTATTGAAGAGCATACAATGCTTCTATAGACCTTTGTAACCAATAAGTGATTCCTTTTGAACATACATTTGAACCAATGACTTTTGTTTTGGGATTTGGAATTTTTGGAAATCGTGAGTCTTCAACACACATGAAAGTTCATTTTGCTTAGCTCTGCTTAATGGCTTTATTTTACCAAAAACACTTTCTTTGATTAAGTTTTCAAACTAAGATGTCCAATGTCTTAATTTCTTCAAACCCCACAAAGTATGTTATGTGGAAATTTGATGAACTCAAGGCAAGGGTTTACCTATTGTTTACTTAAGTAGACAAATCGAGATGTAATCCACTATTTAGAAACCTCTAAGGATGCGAATCCCAAGGGAAAGCAATAACATATGGATTGAGTCAATTGTATTTGTCTCCAAAAGGGTTTGAAATTTGGATGATGATTTTAAGTTTTTTTTTCAAGATGTTTTCGATCAAGCAATGCATTTTGTAACCCAAGCATAAGTACAACCCTATGGATGTGTAAGAGAATATTTGTTGGATTCCCACTTGGACAAGTCCAGCTATGCTTATCTTTAGTGAATGGTTAGATGCTTGACCCCACTGGCTCCCCTCCATAGCACTCACTTATACGGGGCAGCCAAGCATCAACACCCATGAAACTCCCATGGCATGTTTTCCATTTCTACTAAAAGACCGTAAAAGTGTGGGGCAGCTTTAGAACAACCGTTCTTGCACCAACAAATAGATTAAAGTATTTTGGAAAATTCTAGCACATGGGTTTTAATAAGGACTTTCCGTTCGTGGAGATTGACCCATACGACAAGAGTCCCCTTTCGGATCCATCTTGTCGGAATCAACCACGTGATATTGGTGTTTACTCCAATACCCACATTTATATCCCAGTTGGAAATACTCTTGGCTTTATAGTGTTACCGGTTGAGTCGTTCCATTGGGTGAGTACTTTTTCCCCAAGGAAAGCCCTTTAGGATAAACAAAAGCGAGTAGAGACAAAATCCGTAACTTGATCAATCTTTGATGGCAACAAAGAGAGAGAATATACGCGATAATGCCCCCACTCACACTTGCACAAGATCTTGTTCAATTTTAAACCCAAATCGAAGTGTGGAGGTGATTGCTTTATCTCACCCTAAAGTCATGAAAAAGGCCTTTTGATTCTCAAGATCGCTATAAAGCGCGAGAGAAGCGCATACATCCTTTTTCAATTCCTTTAGTTTAAGTAAGCCTTCATGAAAAATAAAGTTGCACTTGTTCTTTTTAAATCCACAAAGCAAAATGTGAGTTCTTTTTAAGCACCAAAAGATGAGTGAGAGATACTTTGTTCAATTGTTAATCCAAGAAACAAAATCTAGTAAGTTGCATTCCTAATGTTCATTTTTTCCTTTGCAAGAAGAAATTGAAAGATTCTTTTTAAACCCAAATGACATTAGTGTTCTAAGAAAGAAAAGATAAAAATTTCTTGAAGAAGTGTTTAAAAAAACATTTAAAGCATTTAAAAACACTTTGATCTTTCAAAATATCATCCTCATGCTTCTCCTCCTTTCGTTTTCCTTTCACCTTCCTTTGTTTTCCTTTTTCGCTTTCCTATAAAAAGGAAAAAATAATCATTGGAGGACTAGAACATTAAATTCATTTTGATCACTAACTCCAAATAATATGATTTCAATTTTGAAAGAACAAATGATTTGGATGTTTTAAAGGACAATTTATAAGTGGATCATGTTTTGATATTGACTTCATTGAAAAGATATCATACTTGCGAGACACCTTCCTTCACACTTGATATTGAATGAAGGTATTTAAGCCCCTAAATCAACCATAAAGAATAAATCTTTCGAAAGAACCCTCCTAATCCCACATGTTAACTATCATATTAATCAAAGTGATGTGATAAACTTTGAAAGCTCATGAATTTTCCCAATCATAAAGAAAACACCTTTTAAAAGCACTATCATGAGTTCAAATTTTTGCTATCTCAAAAAGGACCATAATGATGAAACAATTTATAACACAAAGAAAATAAATTGTTTTTGATAATTCAACCTTAAAGAATGAACCCTTCAAAAGAATTGTCATAAATTCAAATTTTTGCTATCTCAAAATGGACCATAATGATGAAACAACTTATAACACCATTTTGAAAATAAATTGCATCAACAAGTCAACCCCTAAATGAATAAATCTTTCAAACCTCCTTTGGCACCCCCTAATTCCCTCCAACTTTTAAATTATCAAATTTTCAAATTTCAGGCATTAAATTTGCAACAACAAAACAATATCTGTATAAAACCTAGTGCCTTTTTGAAATCAACAATCCATAAAGAGAATTCCATCCAGCGTGCCCATAAAAGAGTGTATTGTCATGTAAGTTCCCTCCCTGAACATTGTACGGGCCTGCTTCATGCATTAATGATCTTAACAATTCAAACAAATGTGTTTGGTAGGTGTAAAAGTGCAGCACACTACAAATGAAGCTTAGTGAAAAGAAGAAGACATCCATCGAAACATAATGCATGCAAGAATTTTGTCAGATGTTAATAGATGTATATTCAAGATGGGGAAACACAGATAAGGCACATGGTTCCTTTCTATGCAATCATGAAACAAGAGGTACCCCGCCTGAGATTGACACACATATCCTTAATTCGTAGCATTCTATTGTAGGTGAGAAGAAGTACCAATGGATAGGCCAGATATGCGCCAGCAAGGCATGGGAAGATTTCAGCGCTGAAAATGGACCCAAAGACTTTATAAATTACACTGCATTACCATTAATGACAGCACGATCAAAGTCAAAAGTTATAACATCAAATCACCTATTGAATGAGTAAAGAAAACTTAGAATGAGGCGATTGACAGCAGGAGGATTGATGCAGTCTTGAGAAGTTGTCAGCCAGCTTTAAGTCAAGAACAACAAAAGTCATTAACTACAGAAATAAATACCTTTCTAATACATTGTATCTCCATCATGAAATGCTTCAGGAAGAAACGCTGGTCCTACACACTAGTTAAATGACATGGACAATAAATCTTAGACCAATAAATGTGCAGTAGAGGTCTTTTAGAAGACACACACTCATAGGCATCATCTTTAAAGAAATAATCAATTGTTAAATGAACTAATCACTCCATCATCCAAACATCGAATGATTGCGTTTGTAGCAGCCGAATATAACATATGGCATATCTCTTTAGTATTTAATAAGGCATTTAAATTTTCTGACATCCAAAAGAAACTCTAGGAGAACACGCATTGGTGCACAGCAGATCTCTTTTCTAGATTTACTCAACAGATCTCTTTTCTAACATCAAAACAATCAGCAATTGATCTCTGACCTAACAATTTTTTTGAAATTCGAGCATACTAGTAGATACAAGTGATTGTCGGCATCTTCAACCTTTGACAGTCTCACTAAATGTGGTGACTCACAGACAAATGTAAACAGTAATAGACTATACCCTTCAATAAAAAATTGAGCTCTAAGGAAATAAACCCTCACAGTTAGAAATTGAAAGGTACTCTCTGTCATTGAGAAATAACAATTTTACTATCATATGGTCAATTGTGCTATGACTACAGAGTGGTACTGAGTGCTATATCCATTCCCCTACGTACAATGCTCCCATTGTTTTATATTACAAATCTTCAAGTTGGAAGTAGTTGTTTTACTATTTTGATTTAAACATAAATAATGGCCCAAGACTGACTTATGCCATCGTGATTGACTAAAGAAACATAAGAGAAATTTATTTAACATTTTAAATGTACGCAATACGTGGGAATTTTTTTGAATGATTTAACTCTTCTAAATCAGACCTACTTCTGAACAAACAAACCAACGATGTCAGAGATTGGATTCAAAAAAGGTACTTTGAAATCAAGGAGCTCATAATCAAAGACTCATCCCTATATAATGCATAAATCTATCTTATATAAATAGAAATAGAGACTTTAAATCTATCTTGTGTTTTTTTTTTTTTTGCATGAATCAATCTAAAATATGAACAGAAATAGAGATTTTATGTTCAATCCCTCCTTCTAGCACCATGATGAAGTGCCATAAAAATATGCAAAACTCTAAAACCTCAAACATGGGTTAGTCATTTGCAAAATCCTCAAAATGCTCCTATGAAATAACATGTAAATGCTTCAAAATGCAACAATGACAAAAGAGATCAAAAAGACATTTCTAAAGCATAACAAGTACCTATTCCATATTGGATTGGTGTCAAATGTGCCAATGACCCTTTCCCAATCCTTGCTAAAACTCAAATGATGAAATGCAATGGTGAAGAGAAAAATTAGTTCTTAATTTAAGAGAGTGACTTTACATGAGAGTGTAGATGATTTGATGAAGAATCAGCCCTTTATTTATAGATTTTCAAATTGGAAGAGAGCTCAAAATAGAGCAATGTGGGATAAATATTGGACCAATGAGATGAGGCCACTTGTCAACTTGTCATAGGTTGAGGAATATGCAAGTTTTGGCCAATGTTCCCAAGAGAGGGAGATTCAAATTTGAAATTGTGAAATAAATGTTGAGAGGGGGACATGTAAGAAAGAAGTTATTGCAATGTTGGAAGGGACAAGTCAACTTATCATCATATTCAAACTTGAGGGAATATTCCATTTTTATGCCAAGTTGAAAGAAAATGATGAATTTATAAACGAGTTAAAATAATTTATTGGTGCAAGTGGGAAAAGCTAGAGGATGTGATGGGTGGTTAGATTAGTTTAATCAGGATTAGATTAGCTTAGGTGATGATTAGTTGATTTTGACCCTTTTGACTTAAATATTTTGATTTATTTAAATCAAGAGGGAGAAATATGACTTGGATTTTAATTAAATAAAGTTTGGTTTATTTAATTAAAAGGTTGATGTTTGATTTATTTAATTTAAATGAACAACCTTAGGAATGAATTTAATGATTTTAATTTACCTGATGAATGGATGAAGGTGAACTTATTTAATGATTGAATGAATATGAATTAACTAAGTGAACGATGCTTATTTTGCATGTCTATAGGGTCCAAGACCTAATGTGAATGTGTTGACCACATTACAACATCAAATCTAGGAAAAATCAAGCCAAAGTCCACTAGGAGGGCCTGAACATGAGAAAAAGTAAAAGGGTTACTTTTTTTGTGTCCATAGTTAGCCCCCACTTTAGTGAGAGGATGAACCTATTTCAAACTCACACTAAAGTAGCCGATCATGCAACCAAAGGGGTTCCAAATGCACTAATGCTTGATAATATGATATAATAATAATTAGGAGGGATGATCAAGCCCCTAGGATCACGATCCCATGGTAAATCAAACATAAACACAAAGGAACACACATGATGATGAGAAAAGATGAAAGAAAGCTTCGATCATTTTTCCACCCTATTGTGGATCAAATCTAGGCTATTCATTTGGAACAAGAAATGTATACTCACTCTAGGACGACGGGACTCATGATTTTTTCTAGGTGAGAAGGCCCAAGTATACTCACTTTGGGGCCATGGAACTTTTGGTTGTCTGTGGGATGAGAATGCCCAAAAGGTGAGAAACATACGCTTGGTTGGTATGCACTCACACAAGCAGGTGGATATGGGGAAAATACATGCTTCAAAATGGTCTCTCCTGCTCAACCATATCAAATTTATACCTCCTAATAACTTTAATAAGGTGCCACAAAGGACAATGTTGTTTTGTGCTTCATGAGACAAGCAAAGCTTCATATGCTTAGAACTCATGAACAAATGTGATGGAACCATAGGCATGCAATTTTTGTTATGAAAGGTGGCCATCTGAATGCAAAATGCACCATGCAAAAGATGTGCAAATGAGTCTTGTTAATTTCATGCGATGTCTATGACTTGGGGAACATTGTGTCTAATGTCTCCAAGAGACGACCAATCAAAGAATAGAATATTTGCAACTTAGGGGATGCAATGTGTCACATTAGGCCACTAAGAGGAATAGAATATGCTAAGATAGATCACACTTATGAAGGAAATCATACCCAATGTCATCCATAGTGACAAACGCATCATATAAATTAATGAACCATAGATTTTTAGGTGTATGACTCTCTTGCTCAATTAGGGTTTTTCACCTAAAGAAGAGAGATAGACCCAAAATCTAGGTGGTTCACTAAATCTAATGCAAGTACAATTAAAAAACCTAAGAAATATGAAGTGTTTGAAAACACAGTGTGATATGCAGAAATGAACTAGAAACATGAACAAATGAAAACAAAACTTAATGAAACTTAATGGAATGCACCTGAAGGTAGAATGATGATGTTGGAATGTTCTGGAATGTTTTAGAAATTACTGTTGATGATCACTAGGACTCATTCGCCACAGATGGAAAATTAGTCATGCTTCAAGTAAATTCTACTGAAACAAATTTTGGGGTGCCGGGAACTAAAAACCTCATAAATCACTTTCTCCATCTTGGAAGTGGGATTGATTCACCACAAATGGTGAATTATTCCACCTACAAAAATCTAAAAAATTTGAAGTCAACTTTGTGGGTCCAGATCTGTACTTGTCTTCTTATTGGGTTGACTGATCCAAATCTGCAGAAAATGGGTTGAGTGATGTCTCCAAGCTTGAATTAGGTCTTTGTTGACTTTAATAGTTTTGATGACTTTTTGACCACTTTTCAATACCTATCTCTTTGGAAAATCTACCTACAAGACCTGCAAACATGATGAATGCTTAGATGGATTGAATGCAAGAATGAATGAGATGATTGAATGGGTGAATGGGGGTTAAAATGGATAGAAAAACACTTATTTATACACACTTATGCCCTAATTTCCAAAAAATGTGACATATAGAAGAATGAAGGTACAAATAGAAGAATTTTCACAAAGAGAGAGAACATTAAGCACGCATTACGGGGGATCACATTACACACATGCAGTCACACCAAAGAAAAGAAAAATAAAAATGCTAGTAAGGAAAATGCACTTGTCAACCATCTAACAAGTCATCTGCCTCTCAATCATGTTCAGTGTATTGTGAGGGTGGTTGACTATCTAAAGGGACAATTGCAAGTGTTGAACTAGGGGAAGTACCAGGTTCTTCACTTGGTGTAAGAGTTTTGTCAGTTAAGCTCATGGAAGAGGAAAATAAAGAATTCAGTTCATTATGCACTTCTTCATCTATTTTAGAGATCTCCTCATCATCATCATCATCATCTAGATTAATCATGATGGGAGGGCGGATGGTAATTTCTAATGAAGGGTGTATCAGGAGTTTTGGTTGTTGTATTGGATCATTTTGTTGTGATTGGGGAGGGGGGTTGTTATGTATTTCTTTTGTCAAGGGTGGAGGTTGAATTTCTTTGTTTTCTCTAGTTTGTAATTGACAAGAAAGGAGATGATGTTGATGCCTACACTCCCTAGCACCACAGTTTCATTTTATTCTAATTTGAAATTGTGTAGGTGGAAGAGCAGGTTGATCCACCATAGGCTCCTTTTCTTCCCGAGGGGGAGGAATGGAAGGAACCAAAGGAGATGGGTCAATCACTTTCTCTTTTTCTTTATAAACTTGTTCAGTATTTGTATCAACATTCATCACATCAGTGTTTGAAGGTTCACTAGCTTTGAAAAATGATATATTGTGTTTAGCCATTGGGTTCATAAAAATTTGCAAATTCTGATTGGGGGGGCAACAGACTTGTTGCCCTGATCATTGACACCTGCAATGGATAGATGGCCAGAATCAATGAGGTCTTGTACTAGGTGTTTGAGATGCTTGCATTGTTCTGTGTCATGTCCATTTTGGCAATGAAAATGACAATAAGCAGTTGGTTTAAAGGTGGGGGTAAAGGCTTGGTAGGATCAAGTGGTTTGACTATAGGCCAAGTGATCATATGTTGTTGTAGTAGTTAATTCATTGTGTTATGGATAGTATTAGGTAAAGGGTTAAACTATCTCTTTGGGTCCCCATAGGTAAAGGGCACCATTGTTTTAACAGATGCCACTTGATAATGAACGGGTTGAGTTGGTTGTGGAGGAGGGGGATTGAACTGTAAGAAGCCTTTGGTTTTTTTTTCTAAATTTTTGTGAGTTGTTTTGGTTGCCTTGTTTAGACTTCTCAGCTTGACTAGAAGTGGATTTTGCATCATGACTAATAACCGAGTTGTGATAGTCAGAAAGGGTTGTGCATAAATGCATGAAAGAAGAAAATTTCATCATGGTCAATTTATCCTGAATGTGAGTTTGCAAGTTTTCAATAAACATATTTTGGAGATGTGAATCAAGAATCTTGACATCTACTTGAGCATACAATGACTGATAGTGTGAAATGAAATCAATTACTTTTTCATCGACATTTTATTTACACTACATTAAATCAGCCATTATCTTTTTGGGAGTCATATGGACTTGGAAATGGCTTATAAATGCATCAACAAGTTCATTAAATGAATGAATTGAATGATTGGGTAAAGAGGAAAACCACTCCAAGGTAGTATCCTTTAAAGTCCTAGGAAACAATTTAGCTAACAGTTTAATATCAAGGACAAAATCACTGCATAAGGCGGTATAGGAATTGACATGATTAGTAGGAATACTACGGACATAATAGGTGGGTGGTGAATTTTGGTTTTGGTTTATGGTCGGTACTTTTTGTTGCATGGAAGAAACAGTGTGAAAGAGTTGTGTTATGAGAGGGTCAGTGTAAGTGGTATGAGGTGGGAGAGAGAATGGTGATGGAGTGTATGTAATGTTGGGACAAGTGAAGGGGACACTAATAGGGGTGAAGGTGGTGGAGGATGGAACATTTGATGCCACAAAAGAACTAGGAATGCTAGTTGGAATAGTGAAAGGAGTCACATGATTAACCTGTTGCATGGTTGTTGTAACTTGAGGGGTGGTATAGGTGGGTATGGATGCTACAATTGAAGGAGGAGAGATATGAGATCCTCCTTGGCTAACCATAGTGTTTGCTGGTTGAGATGTGCTAGAGGTGGAAGAAGCATGTTTTTGATATATCTCAACAATTTGTTCCATAACATCTAATCCCTCATCACTTTTGAGCATTCAATGGATGTTGTCTGTAGCGGGAATGGCGATGGTTGAAATAGTTTCAAGACACAAGTTTTGTTGGAGATGTGCTAAGTCCTCATGAATGTTAACTACTTTTTCTTGCGAAATGGAACTAATTTGTGTGTCAACATGCATTGTATGGGAAGGAAAAGGTGTACTAGTGGTAGTATCTATGCCTAATGCACCATTGTCAATACTAGGAGTAGGAGCTCCAGATAACCCAAGGTCCACAATGAATGTGCTATCATGGGAAGCCATGAGTTAGAAACTTCATCTCACTATAGTGTTATCCATAGGGCACCAAACACTCATAAAAATACCACAAGAAGTGGGGTGGATGCAAATGAAAACTAGGAACAATAAAATGCAAATAACAAAAAATTTGTAAACTTAAACATGAATGCAATAACAAAAAATAGAAATGTAGAAATTATTGTGAAAATGATAGAAAGTGTTGTACAGAAAGTGCAACTAGACTAATTTTCCTAGGGTGGCAAATGAATCCAGGGGTGAATTTTTTTGTAATTTTTCAAAAAAAAAAATGATTTTTATGCTTTTCTGATGCAAAACTAGGATGTAGATGCAAAATTTTAGTATTTTTAATGTTTTGAAGTGCAACAATGAAAGCTATATGAGATCTTCACTAATGCAACTTTGAAAACCCTAAGATGCAAAACAATAAAAAAATATAATGCAATGAGTCCTAGGATGCAAATGCAAATGTAAATCAAAAAGATAATGTTCAATATGCAGGTTCACCAAAATTGAACCATAGATTTTTAGGTGTATGACTCTTGCTTAATTAGGGTTTTTTACCTAAATGAGAGAGATAGACCCCAAATCTAGGTGGTTCACTCAAAATAATGCAAGTAAAATGAAAATATTCCTAAATGAAATTATCTAAATGCAATAAACTAAAGAGATAGACTGATTATTTATGCAAAACCTAAGAAATATGAATTGTTTGAAAACACAATGTGATATGAAAAAATGAACTAGAAACAAGAACAAATGAAAACAGAACTTAATGAAACTGAATGGAGTGCACCTAGAGGTAGAATCTTGATGTTGGAAGGTTCTAGAATGTTTTAGAAATTACTGTTGATGACCATTGGGACTCATTCGCCACATATGGCAAATTAGTCTTGCTTCTAATAAATTATAGTGAAACAAGTTTTGGGGTGTCGGGAACTGAAAACCTCATAAATCACTTTCTCTAGCCTGAAAAATGGGACTAATTCACCACAGATGGAGAATTAGTCCACCTATAGAAATCTAAAAAAATTGAAGTCAACTCTGTGGGTCCAAATCTGTACTTGTCTTCTTGTCAGGTTGACTGATCCAAATCTGCAGAAAATGGGTTGAATGGTGTCTCCAAGCTTGAATTAGGTCTTTGTTGACTTGAATAGCTTTGATGAATTGTTGACCACTTTTCAAGACCTATCTCTTTGAAAAATCTACCTACAAGACCTGCAAACACACATGTAAAGAGGGGGGAAATGGTTAAGGGTTAGAGTATAGGGGTTTTCCTTGGTCAAACCCCACTTTGGTAATCAAACCCTTGATAAAGAAATGAAATAAGAAAGGAATGATGAAAAAATAACATGAAAGTGTCATGAACTCACCAAACCCTTGTTGTTGAAGTTTGAAGATATGTCAATGGTTGCTCCAAGATGCTTGATAATTACTTGATTGAATGCAAGAATGAATGAGATGATTGAATGGGTGAATGGGGGTTAAAATGGATAGAAAAACACTTATTTATACACAGTTATGCCCTAATTTCCCAAAAATATAACATCATAGGCTGACCTAAGGTCTTAATGAATAAAAACCCGAAAGAAATTTGAAATTATTTTGAATTTTGTGCCAAGAGGGATCCATTCACCACCCATGGCGAATGGGTCCCACTCAAGGCATGAAAGTGGGTGTCAGGGATTAAGTTGCATTTAATGATATTTGTTAAGTTTATATTCAAAAATAGACTTAATTAAGGCATGTAAGTACGTAAAGGGGCCAAATAAAGCATAAGAAAGGTGTAATTAGTGGTGACAAGCCTAGAAAAGCATGAAAGTTTGTTACAAGACTTTACAATACTTTGGAAATAAGACTTGTTAAGGGATAAAAAGGGCATATTTAGATGAATCATAATAAGAAGAGTCTAGAAAAGTGTAGAAATGTGTTACAACACTTCACAACACCTTTACAAGACATCATAAAATCTTAATAATTTGAATATTCAAGACCTAATGTGAATGTATAGGTCACATTACAACATTAAATCTAGGAAAAATAGGCCAAGCATCATAGGAAAAAGACCTAAATGACCATGAAAATGTCTTTAGATGCATTTTTCTATGGTAAAAGTAACAAGGTTGCACTAAGAACTAATAAAATGAAAAATGCAAATGAATAATGTCAATTTATGCCCCCACTTTCAAGGAATTGTTGCACACCGTTCTATGAGCAATTACTTTAAAGTAGCTAAAGAAAAATGAAACAAGACATGAGAGCCAACTTGGAAATCCCTTATGCCAAGTCATATGTTTCCTAGTAAGGCTACGTCATGTGAAGGAAAAAGGAGCAAAAGAAACAGGGTTTTCCCCCAGAAGGAACACACTAAACACATAAGAGATCTATGGATTTTGGGTAAGTATGTTTGTTGTTGTAATGTTTTAATTAGAGAGCTCAGAACTGTCATCATTCCAAAAATACACATAGAAATGGAAGAATGACACAAAGAGAGTGGAAACAAAAGAAAAATAAAATCCATTTTGGGTCAACATGGAAGAGACTTTATGGTCTCAACACTTTGCATCATCCCCACAAGCAAAAAGAAAATGAAAAGGAGAAATAAAAATGGAAAAAGCTTTTGGGTCAACATGAAGGAGACATTTTGGTCTCAATGCCTTGCGTCATCCCCAAAAGGAAAACACAAAACAAAAGTGAAAAAGAAAGCAAAAGTACCTTTTGGGTAAACATGGAAGAGACATAGGTTGGCTCTACACTTTGCATCATCCCCAAAAGGAAAACACAAAACAAAAGCGAAAAAGAAATTAAAAGGACCTTTTGGGTCAACATGGAAGAGACATAGGTCATCTATACACTTTACGTCATCCCAAAAAGGAAAACACAAAACAAAAGAGAAAAAAATGTACAAAAGGACCTTTTGGGTCAACATGGAAGAGACATAGGGCGTCTTTATGCTTTGCGTCATCCCCAAAAGGAAAGCACAAAACAAAAGTGAAAGGAAAAATCAATGTATGACATAGAGAAGAAGGAAGGTACAAATAAAAGAATGTCACAAAGAGAGGGAGAACATCAAATGTCACGTTACAGGGGAACACGATATGCACATATAAAAGAAAAGAAAAATACTAGTAATGCAAAGGCAAGTTGACCATCAAATGAGTCATTCGCCTCCCAATCTCAATTGGTATAAGCGGAAGGTGAATAATGCAGCTAAGGGACAAGGACAAATGCATTACTAGGACAAGACTAGCAACTTCTTTCCCTCACTTAGTGCAAGGCAAGAATGAGCTGAGATAGATAATGTGAAAGGGCCATGTAATAGTGAGAAGAGAATGTTCTACAACTATTACATGATAAGGTGTGTGGTTTAGGGAATTATTTCTAACATGTTAAGTCTTTCAAGTATATTCTATAAAGTGTGACATTCATCGGTGAGATGCTCGAGTTTCCTATGATATGCACAATACTTGTCATTTTTAGGATGTTTGATTCTTGTGGGAGGAGGCACGGAAATCCATCCTCCGTTAATAAGTGCTTCCAGCTTTTGTTTAATACCTATGGGATTTTGCATAAAGGAAAAATCTTTGAATTTATAAGGCTTGTGTTTCTTGCTATATTGTCTAAGTTCATCAAGTGAAGGTTGAGGAGACAAACTGAAGAGAAAATCTTCAATTCTGAGAAGCACCGGCTCTTCATGAAGGAGGAGGTTATTCAAATCAGGGGGGAATCAAAGGCCATCGTGTCATCATCACAAAGTCTCCAATATTCTAAAGGAGGCTTATTTTCATGAGGAGGATCTTGATAGCCTAACCCTGTTGTATTTTCATTTTTTAGTGTTTGTTCTAAAATTTGATGAATGTCATGTTCAGTTGTTGTGTCAAATCCTTGTTTGCTTAATATGGTAAAACATTTTCCATATGTTTCTTCAAGATTGATTGGTGTGTTGGTAACTTTTTTCTAATAGAATGATTGAGGAGTTGCTTGGTTAGAGGGACTAGGTCCACCAATTGGAGGGAACTTATGTCCTTCATTTGTTTCGGGATGTAGGTATTCAAATGTATCAGGAGGTGAGACTGTAGGAAGGTCTTGTTGTTTCATGGATGGATAAAAGGATGTGTTGGTTTCAAGGTTGTCAAGACATTCATTTAAGAACTTATTCATGATATCATTATCTTCTCCAATGATGTCAACAACACAAGGAGGACATTCATGAGGAGCTGAAGGAGCATGAGGAAGCTTGAGGTCATTAGGATGAGTTCCAAAGGCACAATTTGACATGTCCACTAAATATTTTAATGACATCCAAAGATTATTAAAGAAAAAATCCAAGATGAAAGTAAACTAAATGCAATAAATAGAAAATATATAAAGTAATAAAAAATACAATCACAGAAAACAAAAATGTAGAAAATGCCAAAAATTACAGTGCAAAATGTGCAGAAGGACTAAGTCGCCCAGTGTGGCAAATTAGTCCCAGTGAGGATTTTTTGTGATTTTTCAAAAAAATTGAATGCAATTTTATGTCTTTCGGATGAACAAATGCAACTACAGTATGAAAATTAAATTTTTTTGTTGTTTTCAATGAGAGATGATGAAAAAATGCAAGTTATATGAGCTTTTCACTAATGCAATTTTTTTAAAACCCTAGGATACAATTTAAACAATGCAACACATAATGAAATGCTAATGCAAAGTAAACCTAGGATGCTCTTGAAATCAGAAGAAAATATGTTCAAATGTTGGGTTCACTAAAATGTAAACAATGATTTTGGTTTCCCAAGGATTTCTCTAACTCTTCTAGGTTTTTCACCTAAAAGGAGAGAAAATGGGGCCAAAATGCTATTGTCTACACTAAATATTAATGTAAAAGAGATAAAATGTATCTAATTATGTTGTCTAAATGTAGCAAAGTAAAAGAAAGATGATTTATTGATGTTAAACCTAAGAAATGCAAAGTGCTAGAAAACACACTATGATATACAAAAACACCTAAGAGTGCAAGTAAATGATGAAATAGTTGAACAGAATTAGAGAGGTGTACCTAGAATCTGGAATTTGATGCAAAGAGGTTCTAGAATCCTACAAAGTTGACTAAAAATGTTGACTAGGACACTTACGCCAAGCTGGGTGACTTAGTCTAGTTTCAAGGAAAATCTGCCAGAACAGGAATCTGCCAAATGGGTATCCAAAAATGTAAAAACCACTTTTCAAGCCTAGTAGTGGGACTAATTCACCACAAATGGTGACTTAGTCCATCTGGAGATTTTTGGAATTTTGGGATAGGATTTTTTAGCTTCTGTTCTGCACTTGCTTTCCTGGCAAGTGTCTGATCCTGATTCCACAAAAAATAGGTTGGAAAGAGTCTCCAAGCTACAATTAAGGCTTTGTTGACTTTAATGGATTGTTTACCACTTTTTGACACCAAAACCCTTGACAAATCTGCATACAAATTCTACAAACACACATGCAAAGAGGGGGAAAAGGGTTAAGGGTTAGAGTATAAGGGTTTTCCTTGGTCAAACCCCACTTTGGTAATCAAACCCTAGATAATGAAATGAAATGAAATAAGAAGAGAATGATAAATAGATAACATGCAATTTCATAAACTTACCAAACCCTTGATGTGTAAATCTGAAGATATGCAATTTAGTGCTCCAATGGATGGCTTGATTATGCCTAGAGTGCTTGAATGATGAAATGAAAGTTAGAAGATTGTAGGAGATGTTAGGAGATTAGGAGATGAAAAATGAGGAGAAAAACCCTTATTTATACTTGATTTTCCATTAATTCCCGAAATTAACACACCACAGGCCGACCTCAAGGGTAAGAATAAAATCCCTCCAAGAAATTAAAAATATTTTGATTTTTGTGCCCAGTGGGACTAAGCTACCCCAGGTGGTGACTTGGTCCCACCAAGGCAATTTCACTAGGTTTTGAAGATTAAAGTGCATTAAATGATATATTTAATGGGAATATCCTCAAAAACACACTTAAGAATGGCCAAGAAGTGTATTAAGAGGTCATTTAAACATAAGAAAGGGTTGAATTAGTGATGACAAGTCTAGAAAAGTGTGAGAGTTTGTTACAACTCTTTACAACACTTTGAAATAACACTTGGTAAGTGATAAAAACAAGTTATTTAAGTGAATTAAGATGAACGGGTCCTAGAAATGTGTGAAAGTGTGTTACAACTCTTCACAACACTTTTACAAGACATCCTAGAAGTCTTAATGATTCACAAGGGTCCAAGACCTAATGTGAATGTGTTGACCACATTACAACATCAAATATAGGAAAAATCAAGCCAAAGTCCACTAGGAGGGCCTCAACATGAGAAAGTAAAAGGGTTACTTTTTTCATGTCCACAAATATGTCTTTGACAAGGAAAATTTTTTGCACTCTATGGTTTGTGACGAAGCCCACAAATTCCATTTTCCTCTTTGAACATTGCAACCTTGTTGAAGTCTCCATTGTCCGTAATAAGTTGACATGCTAGCCTCGTTGCCAAGCTTAAAAAAAAAAGTGCATTGAAGTTGCATGAATTTCCAACTTCAAGCCCCATCATACCAAGTGTATATTACCAAACGTGTCACGCATCATTTGCCAATGCAAGGATGACTCATTGATGACTTGGAGTATTTTTGCACATGGAGATCTTGTTAATAGCAATTTAAATCCCAAGTCATGTTATGAAGGAGTAGTTCCATCACATCTGCAATCTCACAAGCAATTAAAATTTTGAATCAAGCCATGCCAAATCCAAGGTAGGTGAAGATAATGGGTTCAAGTGACTCCTGGCCAACAACATATTCCATCTATATCAAATACCATTGTTACATTATCAGGTCATTGCATATACTCCTAGAATAAGTAGGACAAGCCATTAATTTCTTTGATGAAATTTTAGGTAGCACCATCACTTTACAAATTTGTAAGAAGAAACCAAATGCCCATGTGACAAATACAGCCATACCAAGATGGGTGTAGATAATTGGACCTAGGTGGCACATGGGCACTAGTGCTACTTACCATCCACCCCTTCATTCACTAGAGCATTGGCATCACCATTTCCTTCCCTATATATATTATTTATGGTGAAAAACTCAAAGTATTGTAACAAATACATTGCCTTGCTAAGAAATGCCCACAACTTCCAATTTTGTGTATCACCGTGTCTAATGGCAATGACAACAATCATTGAATCGCCTTCGATAGATAGTTTCCTTATCCCTAATTCTTTACATAATGTTTTCCCATGGATAATGGCAAAGAATTTTGCTTCATTGTTTGTGCCCCCGGGTAGTTGTTTCACAGAGGCCAAAATTTTCTTACCACGCCAATCTCTTACAATACATCCAATGGTAGACGTCCCAAGGTTTCCTTTGGAAGTGTCATCAAAGTTCAATTTGTACCACCCCTCTTGGGGTGGAGACCAAGCCACCTTTGCTATAGCCATTTTGGCCTCAGAATCACCTCACAACCCAAGCCAAAACCCAAAGTGAGGCCATGCAAATCAAGCATGGCATCCCATTCAGAGAAATTCTTATCTTTGACCTCCTTTTGTATAATTTTTCCTTTCAATGTCTCCACCAAAACAACTTTAATTTTATTGAGGGAGGAAATGCTCATACTCTTTCCTGGGAACAGCCTCCTATTTCTTTCCTTCCAAAGTTTCCACAACATGATTGAAGGGCTTATAATCCACATGTCACCAAACACTGAGTTCTAGTTAAGAATTGATCATGAATGAAACAAACAAATGAGATCATTTGCCAATGAACTAAACCAGCCCAGTTTGGCACATAACCACCTCCAACATTCCTGAGCATAAAGACAAGCAAGCAATAGGTGATCACATGTTTCTTCTGCTTTTTCACATGGCACACATCTAGAAGGACCATGGTACCCCATCTAGAAAAACTTTTAAGTGACTAGAAAATCTTAAAGATTATATATTGAAAACTATTTTAAACTAGAATATATATTAATAATTTATATATAAAAAACCCTGAGATATCCTTCTCAAGGCGTCTATTTCACTTTATGTGATAAATTGATTAAAAAATAGATGCCTCAGAAAGGATATATCTCGATGTTTTTTATATATATTATTAAAATAATATATGCTAGTAGCATTTGCAGAGCAACATGGAAAACAAAATTGTTAGAGTTAGGGTTACAATTAGAGATATTCTTTTGTTCATGGTTAGGATTAGGTTTTAAGATTACAATTAAGGTTAATATTTAGGATACAATTAGG
>VDFB02152177.1:198060-213243 GCA_007258455.2 Sequoia sempervirens
GCATATAAAACTAGCACAAACTTCTCTCACTTATAGCTCATCATGTTTTATCAGTTTTTTTGCTTGCATACATAAACTTCACTTATATTTAACATCATCTCTCACTTTTGTTTGCAAAATATTTTGTAAGACATGTGTATGAAGGGCTCAACAAGCAAGAAGTTTTCATGCTCAAGTCAAGCCAAATCTAGAAATTGGATCAAATGAATCTGCTCAAGAATGCATGGTCCTTGAAGATAGGGAGGAGGCACAAGTTGAAACAATGCATGTTGGAGAGGAGTCGGGATCACTTCCTCCTACTAGTATGGATGAGCATATAAAACTAGCTAAGAAGGTGGGGAAACAAATTTCTCATAGAAATTTAGATCATTTACTTGAAATGGATATGGAGAAACTGAAATATTATGCCAACCAGCCTTATAATAAAAGAAAGAGGTCAATGACTAAATCTATAAATGGAATGATCAATCATCATTTCAATCATCTTGATACACTTGAAAAAACCCAATTGTTATCACGTCTACTTCTTCATGATGAGCTCAAAGAGTTATTACAATTGTTGGGTGTTCATTCAACATCAAATAAGAAGAAACACATGGGATTACAAAAGGATATTGTTCAAAATGTTGAAAAGGGTTTATATTCCATTGGGAAAGGATCTCGATCAGTGGATAAGGCCACTACAAGAAGGGTGATGTTGAAATCTATTGTACATCAAGATATAGAAAGAAAAAGAAAAAATTATGCACTTTCAATTGAAATTGGTTATAGTAGAACCACATTGATAAAATATGAGAAAAAGAGAAATTTTTTGGATGAGAGTTTAGAAGGAAATTGGCCAATTATGTGTAGAGCTCCCCGTTCTAACAGGATTGAAGATGTTGTTAGGAACTTGGTCTCAGTTTTTTGGCATGATCAAACTCGTCCATCATCAAATACTAGAGATGTTATGAGACACAGGATTGGACCTAGTATTTATGAAAATCATATCAAACATTGGCTAGACATAACACAATTTGAGATGTATATGAACTTTTGTAATGCATATCCTCATATAAAAGATTGGGCAAACAATGTTTCAAAGGTTAAATCCATATTATGTAAAGATAAACAAGTTTTTTGAAACTTGTTGTTGTCGTTATCATATTGAATTTGATCTCTACTATCAGGTGTTTCGAAAGATGAGAGAAGAAAGATGTGGGTTTCAAAATGCACCTCCTAAATAGACAAGTTTGTTCATAAAGTCTATATTATGTGATCATGAAAATGGACCTCAAATAAACGCATAAAAGGAATTTGTGAGACATGTGAAATTTGGCTAAATTTCCTTCAAGAATTGAGGATACTGACCTAACAAAGACAGTAAATTGCAAGAGGTAAGTACTATTTTTAGAGAGTTTATTTGTTTCAATTTCTCATAGATCAAGTTATTTGGATTCTCTTTGATGTAATGTTTCATTGATCAATTGTGGTTTATTATTTATTCACATATTTTACTGACACAGGTACAAGTATGTAAAGTTGCAAACAAATTTTGGGAAAGAATCCACAAGGTTGAACTATGTAGAAGAGGAGATTCCCATTGGAAAATTTATAGAAGATTTTTGAAAATTGATACGACCATACATACATCATTCCCTTTTTGCTAAGTGGCAAGCACAACAATTCCAAACATTGAGAGACACTTTCCCACTTGGAACAGTTCTATCAGTAGTTGAATTTGCAAAAAACTACTCCTTTCTACATCAAAAGGAGATTCAATCAGAGTATTACTTTTCAAAGCAGATCACTATTATGGTTCATGTGTGTTATCAACATGCACAATCAGAATTGGATGGTGTTGAGAGTATAGATGAAGAACGAGCTATTAAGAAAGAATATCACTTTTATATTAGTGATGATAAAGAGCATGACACACTTTTTGTCCAACATTGCTTTACAATATTTTTTTAGAATTTGAGAAGCAGGGGTGTAAAATTTGAAAATCATTTTGTATGGTCAGATGGATGTGCGGAAAAATTCAAATCTTCACGGCCATTCTATGCACTTTGTAGATATCATAAAATCTACAAAATACCACATGTTTGGAGTTTTTTTTAGAGTGGGCATGGAAAGGGTGAGCATGATGGAGCAGAAGCTTGCATCAAATGAGCTTTAAGAAAGAATCAAATGAGTTATCCAAAAGATCATCTAGAAAATGCACATGATGTTGTTGAATGGTGCAAGAAACACTTTGCATAAATGTGGTCATAACATCTTCAAGAACAAGCCAACACATTCCACATAGAGTGTTTTGGGAGATATCAGGTATGTATAAATTACATTAAATCAAAAATTTGAATTTATTTAAATTTAAAATATATATATATACATATTTCTTCGCATAAGTTTTTTGTTGTACATATGTATCTAGGTGTGGAAAGAAGATCAATGCATGGATGCAAGAGGGTAGAAAAAACAAGATCTTTGCATTGTGTTAGGAGTTCAGATAGTCGCCATGGATGGATATTAGACACAAGGGATTACTCTTGTTTTTGCACTGAGTGCACTAAGGGAAACTCTGATTATGCATGCAACAATCAAGAACTTGGATATGTTGGTAAATGGGATACGGTGCCACTAGGTGTTTCAGAAACATATGATGAAAACAAAGAAGAAATATTTGAAGACATTCCTTTGATTTCAATTGATTATGAGTCCCATATTTCAGGATTGGTTAGAAAAAGGTACACATGTGTAAGTTTTCAATAATTTAAATATTATATATATCTAGTTAATGATCTTTGTTGGAAAAGTATGCCTCAATCATCACAGGCTGAAACCTCTATTGGAGCAAAGTTGGTGTGACATCCATCTTGTCTGGCTGACTAGCAAATTAGTAGCATTATGTTTTGAATAGATTGTTGTGACCTTGCAAATGTCTTTCCGAATAGTTACACCTTGGTTCCTATCATTGTGACAAGGAGTATTTGTTGTGATCTCTTACCGCGTGGAGATCTCTAGCCAACAGGCCATTCAATCGGATATCAGGGAGAGTCTTGGGTGTTTGCTATGAACTCCTAGTGATGTGTTTATGTCTCACCGATAGTATGTTCTTATCAAACTTCAAGGAGACTCAACGAAGGGTGTCTTCAGGGAAACTCAAAGGGATTTGGGAAGAAGTCCCAATGAACAATAAAGGTCTCGCCAAAGGGGGTACAACCAAACATTCATTGAAGTAACTCAAGGAAATCAGGGAAAGGTCTTGGTGAGAGTGTTAAGTCTTGCCGACCATTCGGTGCTCAATGTAACTTAAAGATCTCAGAATAAAGTCTCAACGAAGGACAATAGTCTTGGTGACTATTGATGGCTTTGGTATAACATAAGATATCTCAGTGTAGCCTCTTGGAAAGCGATAAGTCTTGCCGATAGGAAAGTTGAGATCATTGTGACTTTGAATATCAATATGTGGTCTCACTGAAAGCAATAATCTTGTCGAATGGAAAACTCACAGCTGTGTGACTTTGAGGTTTCAGTATGACGTATTAGCGAAAGTGATATGTCTTGGTGACATAGTGAAAGTTGAATGATAGTTCTCTAGACTCGATGTAACATCTTGGCGATAGGATGGAGTCTTGGCGATATCAAGTGTTTACTATGTTGGCATCGGGGAGACACGTTCAGTGTCTCACCGATATGACAACATAGCTTGAATTCATTTGACCAAGTGAGACTTTCTGATTTGGCATCTCATGGACAAATAGGAGGAGCCAAATGGGAACTGTTGGAAGACAGTCTATTGTGATAGTTCTATGGGGAAGTTCGATAGAAAGGAAACACCATGAATATAGCTTGCAGTTGCAGATGCTAATGGGTTTGGTTGGTTTGATCAACAGTTGGATGAACAACTTGAATTGTATGATCTTTATATTCTGTGTAGAATGTAACTTGAAGGTTTCTGTACAAGATTGGTCATAGTGAAAGTTGTTGTAATATGACATCAGAAAGATAAGTCAAAACTTTTCTATGTAATTCTTATTACTATAATACAAAGTGACTTCTCTTGGTGTGGTGGGTTTTTCTCTCGTAAGGGTTTTCCCACATATATCTAGTGTTCATCTATGTTTGTCTAATTCTCTATTTCTGATATTTATTTTAAAGTGCATCTTAATTAAACTGTAATTGAAAAATTTAAAAGTATATCTGCATTCTTCCTTGAGGTATTGACGTTAGGAGAATTGTTTCCACATCTAATTTTCTTTACAAGTGGTATCAAATCCTAGCTAGTTGTGTTATCCTTGTGTGTACATTGGGTTTTTTGTGTCAATTTCTATTCAGTGGGAGTCTTATAGAAGTTTTTCAATTTCTAATTACAGATTGAGATGGCTAGCACATCAGGAAAGATTGAAATAGAGAAGTTCAATGGCAGTAACTTTGAGTTGTGGAAACTCAAGATGGAGGATCTTCTAGTGGATCATGATCTTTGGATTGTTGTGTCTAGAGCGAAACCTACAAGCATGAAGTAGGAAGATCAGCACCTTGCAGATAGAAAGTCTAAGGGGATGATAAGGCTCTGTCTGGAAGACTCAGTTCTTCTCAATGTGCATGAAGAGAATACTGCATCTTCCTTGTGGAAGAGATTGGCATCTATTTATCAGGGGAAGTCTTTGGTAAATAAGTTGTTCCTAAGGAAGAAGTTGTACTCATTGAGAATGCAGGAAGGAGGGTCTGTAGCTGATCATTTGAACACATTCAATACGTTGATTGCTCAATTAACATTTGTTGGTGTAAAGACTGAAGAAGAGGATCATTGTATGCTATTATTATGTTCTTTTCCAAACTCTTGGGATCATCTGGTGATGGCTATTGGTAGTACAAAATCAAATTTTAAGATGGAAGATGTTATTGGTTCTTTGTTTTCAGAAGAGATGAGAAGGAAATCTTCTGAGATGGCAAAGGAATCTCTTGATGTCAGAGGAAGACCGAAAGAGAAAGGCAAGAAGAAGGACAAGAAATCAAAATCAGAGGGGAGATCAAAGTCTCTTAGAAAGAAGTACAAGGTGAAGTGTTGGAACTGTGGAAAATCTGGTCATGTCTGAAACGATTGCAAAGAGGAGAAAAAGAAAAAGAACTTTTCCGATAATGATTCTTCTTAGGATGATTCAGATGCCTTCATTGCTACCTTGGCTACACAAGCATCAGATGATGTTTGGCTGATTGATTCTAGTGAATCTTTTCACATGACATCTCATAGAGACTGGTTCACGAAGTATGAAGAATACGATGGTGGAAAGGTGTACTTAGCGAGTGATTCAACTTTGGAAATTTTTGGCCATGGAAGAGTTAGAATCTAATTCCCTGATGGAAGAGTGAAGGGGATTAATGATGTAATGCACATACTAGGTCTGGCTTGAAATTTACTGTCTGTTAGTAAGTTGAATGATATTGGAGTACAAGTCACATTCTCTGGAAATGGCTACAAGATGATTAGAGGTTCAATGGTACTAGCTAAAGGTGCTTGAATTGGTACCCTGTACAAGCTGGATGCACATGTTGTTCAATGTAACAGTGTCTCTAGAAAGTCACTGAAAGCTACTCATGGAGGTAAAGAGGGAAATATCCCTAATTATGTAAACTCTATGGAAGTAAGACTTATAGTAGAGAAGACTATGCTCTGGCATCACAGGTTATGCCACATAGGAGAAAAAAATTTAAAAAACTTGAAGAGCAAAAACCTAGTTGAGGGACTTGAAGATTGTAATCTTGAATTTGAATTTTGTGAGCATTGTATATATGGAAAGCAGCACCATGTTAATTTTTATTCTAGTCCTCATAAATCTTCTAGTTTTCTAGATTATATTCATTTAGATGTATTTGGTCCAGTGGATGTTCCTTCTTTGTCTAAGTCAAGATACTATGTGTCATTCATTGATGATTATTCAAGAAGAGCATTTGTATATTTTTTGAAAAGTAAATCAGAAGTGTTCAGTTGATTTAAGGAATTTAAAAATCTTGTTGAAAATCAAACTAGTAGAAAAATAAAATGCTTAAGGACTGATAATGGTAGTGAATTCTATTATGATGAATTTGGAAGATATTGTAAAGACCATGGGATTAAAAGACACAAGACTACACCTTATACTCCATAGCATAATGGAGTTGCAGAAAGGTTCAATAGGATAGTGATGGAGAGAGCACGAAGTATGTTGAGTAGTGTTGGCTTGGAGGAGAAGTTCTAGGCTAAGGTTGTATCTATTGCAAGTTACCTAATTAATCGTTCTCCAAACTCTGCTCTTGTTGAGAAAACACCTTTGGAAGCGTGGTCTGGTAAGAAGCCCTCTCTTAGACACATTCGAGTCTTTGTCTATGAGGCATATGCATATGTGTCAAATGTGAAAAGATCTAAATTGGAAAACAAGGCTGTCAAATATATTTTTATTGGCTATAGTGTTGTCATAAAGGGATACAAGCTTTGGAATCCTGATACGGAGAAGGTTGTATACAGCAAAAGTGTAATCTTTCATGAGCTGAAACCTTCCACCTTGGATCTACAATCAAAGACAAAGTCATAAAACAATAAGGATGTAGTTGAAATTCCTCCTACACCAGAGAAAGAGGAATTCAAAATTCAAAATGTACCTGTAACTGAGGAGAGCTCAAGTAGTTCTGAAAGTTCTGAAGAAGAAGAACCTTAGCCTCAGCCAGTGAGGAGGTCAACCCGAGAAAGAAAACAACCAAATAGATATGGGTTCTCATTGATTGATTCTACTTGTGCCTATGCTTTGATTTCTAGCACTTATGAGCCTAGGATTGTAAAAGAGGCATTTAAAATGTCTGATTCAGACTCTTGGTTGGAAGCCATGGAAGAAGAGATGGCATCATTAGAAAAAAATGATACCTGGAGTCTGATGCCCTTGCTTGAAGACAGAAAACCTGTGGGCTACAAATGGGTATTTAAAAAGAAAATTGGTCTGGATGGCAGTGTGGAAAATTACAAGGCAAGATTGGTTGCAAAGGGGTACTCCTAGGTAGAGGGAATTGATTATAGGGAAATATTTTCTCCTGTAGCTAAGTTGACGTCCATTAGATTTATTTTGTCACTAGCAGCAACGTATGACTTAGAGGTCGAACAAATGGATGTGAAGATAGCATTTCTTCATGGTGATCTTGAAGAAGAAATATATATGTCCCAACCTAAGCACTTTGTTGAAAAAATTAAAGAAAAATAGGTATGCAAATTAAAGAAGTCTTTGTATGGGTTAAAGCAGTCACCTAGAATGTGGTACCAGAAATTTGATACTTTTGTATTGTCTTTGAGATTTGTGAGATCAAAATCTAATCACTATGTATATTATAAAGTTGAAAGTTATCGATTTCTTATTATTTCTCTCTATGTTGATGATAGATGTTCATAGGCAATAGCAAGCTAATGATTTCTGATCTTAAGTCTCAGTTGTCTGCTAAGTTCGAAATGAAGGATCTTGGTGCAAAAAGGTATATTCTAGGGATGGAGATAACTAGGGATAGGAAGAATAGAAAACTATGGCTCAGTTAGAGTAAGTATATCAGGACTGTTCTTGAGACATTTTGTATGAATGATTGCAAACAACTAGTGGTTCCAGTCTTGTAGGGAACGAAGCTATCTGTTGAGGACTATCCAAAATCTCCTACTGAGATGGAGGACATGACCAGTGTGCCAAATGCTAGTGTAGTTGGCAGTTTTATGTATGCAATGGTCTGTACAAGGCCATACATTGCCCAAGCAGTGGGAGTTCTTAGTCAGTTTATAGGTAATCCTAGAAGGACACATTGGAATGTTGTAAAGAGAGTTTTCAAATATTTGAAGGGAACTTCAGATTTTCCTTTGTGTTACCATGGGAATTTGGTTGAATCACAGAGGACTCTCAATATTCGAGGCTATGTGGATTCTGATTGGGCAGGGGACATTGACATCAGGAGGTCCACCAATGGATACATTTTCATGATGAATGGTGGTGTAGTGAATTGGATGAGTAAGCGGTAGGCTATAGTCGCTTTGTCCACTATAAAGGTTGAATACATGGTAGCTACCCATGCTTGTAAAGAAGTAGTTTGGTTATAACTTTTTTGTTCTAATATTGGTTTTGATGCAGGGCAAATAACTATTTTTTGTGACAGTTAGAGTGCAATTTTTCTAGCAAAGAATCCTACTTTCCGTGCCAAAATGAAACATATAGATGTACAGTACCACTTTGTACGAGATATGGTTGAGGATGGAAAGGTCAGTTTGGAAAAGGTTGATACTCTAGAGAATGTTGTAGATGCATTAACGAAGCCAATGAGTACAAACACGTTCAGGTGGTGTGCCAGTTCAATGGGCTTTAGTGCCCATGATTTTCAGTAAGTTATGTTGCACTCTAGAGGTGCATGTGTGATCTTTGTCAAGTGGGAGATTGTTGGAAAAGTATTCCTCAATAATCAAAGGCTGAAACCTCTATTGGAGCAAATTTGGTGTGACTTCCATCTTGTTTGGCCGACTAGCAAATTGGTAGCATTATGTTTTGAACAGGTCGCTGTGACCTTGCAAATTTCTTGCTGAATAGTTACACCTTGGTGCCTATCGCTGTGACAAGGAGCATTCGTCATGATCTCTTACCGCGTGGAGATCTCTGGCTGACAGGCCATTCAATCGAATATCGTGGAGAATCTTGGGTGTTCGCTATGAACTCCTGGCGATGTGTTTATCTCACTGACAGTATGTTCTTATTAGGCTTCAGGGAGACTCATAGCAAGGGTGTCTTGAGGGAAACTCAAAGGGCTTCGGGAAGAAGTCCCAGTGAACGATAAAGGTCTCGCCAAAGGGGATACAACCAAACATTCATTGGAGTAACTCAAGGAAATTGGGGAAAGGTCTTAGCGAGAGTGTTAAGTCTTGCCGACCGTTCAGTGCTCAATGTAACTTAAAGATCTCGGAGTAAAGTCTCAGCAAAGGACGATAGTCTTGGCGACTGCTAATGGCTTTGGTATAACATAAGATATCTCAGCGTAGCCTCTTGGCGAGCGGTAAGTCTTGTAGATAGGAATTTTGAGATCGTTGTGACTTTGAATATCGATTGTGGTCTCACCGAAGAGCGATAGTCTTGTCGAATGGAAAACTCACAGGTGTGTGACTTTGAGGTTTCAGTATGATGTCTTAGCAGAAGTGATATTTCTTGGAGACATGGTGAAAGCTTAGTGATAGCTCTCTAGACTCAATGTAACATCTTGGCAATAGGATGGTGTAACGCCCGCCATGCAAACCTCAGAGAACAAACATTGCAAACAATTTTTTTTTAAATAACACAATTGAACATATAAGAACATTAACCATAATCACATAACACATTACTTTACACTATTACACTTAGTTCTCTGGGGCACGCGAGGTTACTTCACAATCAACTAACAACGAAAACAAAGATAACAACAGCATAATTCACTACTTATAGCTATATTCAATGATCACACAAACTACAAGAAACGAAAGAAGTGATTTACTAACTTTGGCAATAGAGTCTACTTACTTAGGTCAGCTTAACATACCTCTTACATTCTATTTTATCGACAAGTCCTTGCTCCCAATGCCTATACCTGCAAGGTCTACATGACTTGGCACACACATCAGATCAAAGATAGTTAGCACATGATCACTAAGAGAAGCTATATAAATCAATGGTAGTTTTTACGTTATCGAAAATAAATGACAAATCTCAAACAAGACTCAGGAGAACAGTCCTAGGGGCCCGACCTAATGCCTTGGGAGCTCATCACTCGATGGCCTTGCCTACGTATATAATTCACAGAGGCACCGTAGTTTGACAATTTGAGCTGCTCCAACTCATTGACTGACCAACCAAGGGTTCACTCATAAGACTTTCAAAGAGGAATCTACCCCAACACAAAAGTAACACAACACCACAAATACACACTAACTTCAATCCTCTATGCATAAGCATTATGTGACCCATACAACATTACATACTAGAGGAGTGGGTATGCAACCCTTTTTAGGGTCCATCACCCCAGACAGTTTCTTAGGTGGTTGCCACCCACTTAGGTGAAGCCAAAGACTAATGAACAAGGTAAGCATAATCTTGCAAATATAAAATAAAAATAGCCTACTCAAATATTTATTCATACTTGTACAAGGAAGGTCACAAGGCATAAGAATATTTCTTTTTAGCTAGATAGCTCACGATAAAATATATACTTATATTTATTATAGCTATCCACTGTAGAAGAAAATAGTGATTTCACATCCTTCTTGGTTAACAAACAAATAGTTAATATAGGCACTTACAATAGATATCAAATCCTTATCTCTAGTCAAATACCACTCAATAAACTAATATTCAAAACTTAAACATTCAACGATATCAATTTATAATATACAAATTGATTATTAATGTATGAAAACATTTCAAGGGTCATTCAAAATGAGAATTCAACAATATAATATCAACATTTGAATTATATGATAGTACCATTTACAATTATAATCAAGACAGTAATTTACACTTGAACTATGTTATCCTTTACTATTTCTTAACTCCTATTCACTAACATATCAATCAATCATCTTTAGAACCCATGTATAGCTAATAAATTGAACTAACATAATATATGCAATTAATAAAGTTGAATCTTAAAGCTATCTAAAACTATAGTCCATCAGTTATTGTTCCAATATTAATAATTGCAATGAATAAATATGAGTTCGTAGATATTCTAATTGGTATAAGTATATCAAGTAATGGTAATGGATAATCAGTTAGGTTTATCACATCATAACCTAAACGATGAATTTTGTAAATCAACAATAAATGAATATCCCACAGGTCTATTATAAAAACCAAGTAACCAATAATATACTGATTTTAATTTAATAAACCATATCTGCTAAGTCCACATAAGGAAGAATCTAAAATGATCTCTATTTTATCAAGATATTTCTTAGTTGGGCAATTATAAAATCCACAAGTGAAATCATTTAAGAGTTCTCACTAAAACCAAAGATCCAAGAATTAAATTAATATGATTATTAAAATATTCCAACCTTCAATATAACCAATTACAATTGTCTCGATTTAAACCATACAATAAATTAAGGCTTATTTTCTTTTAAAAATATCTATTCTATCAAAATAACCAATTAAACAAATATATTTAAATATATATATAATACATATAATTAAACATATATATAAATACTTATTAATTAATACATTAAAATAATTTACTATATTCAAACAATGTTAATAATAAAACTAGTGGATTGCGACTTTTATAACTTTTGTTTTCAGATCTGGGTCTTTCTACAATTTTTACTGAAAGTGCGCCATTAAGTTTTTTAACACATATAAAAAATTTAGCCATACCCAGTTTGTAAATTGTGAGTTATGATGAATTTAGTGACCCTATGTCTCTGTTGTTTTCTACAAGAAAATATTTATTATTTTATCATAGGATTTCATTTTTCCTAATTTATCAGAGGATTTCTTTTATTTTTCAATCCTACAAAGGTCTTCTAAATTATATGTGAGATTTTCTAAATTATCTATTATTTTCTTTTCGAATTTTCTACCATTTTAAATTCATTTCTTTAGAGAGGATCTAAGATTTTCACAATTCTTCTACAAAGATTTTTTTTAAATTTCACAACGAATTAACAAACAATATTTCAACATATGTAAACAAATTATCTAATTCTTTTTTTTTATAATTTCACAAAATCAAAATAAATATCTACAATTTTGTACAGACAATCTTTTAACAATACAATTTAAATAAACATTTAAAATAAAGAACCTAGAGTCCTGCGCTTATTTGAGAATCTGATGATGTTTGCTTATTCTTGATGGCCTCTACGATGAGTTTCTCCTTCCTGCTTCGAATCTCCTCTTCAGAAAACCATGCTCAAATCTTGAATTCAAATCCTTAATCCCACAACTCTTTTCAAAGTATTCCCCAAAACAAAAGAATGGAAAAATCCCTTTTGAAAACTTCAGAAGATTAAAAAAATGCATCACAATTCTTTTCTTTTTTTCAATTCTTGTCTCCATAAAATCTCTGTGTGTGAAAAGCTCACCAAATTCTTAATTAAATAAAAGATATTCCAATTTATTCAAAAAGCTTACAAAAATTCATAATAAAAGAATTTAATTCTTTAAAAGCAAGTTTTTTCAGTTAGATATCAAATCACATTCCCTCTTTCATCTTTTCATTCTTTTATTTATTTATTTTTCTATTCTGCAATACTTTTTGTTTTAATTTCTGTTTTTACAACTTTATTTGCAAAGCACCTTATCTAATTAATTTAAATAATTTATTCTAACAATTATCGTCAACAAAATAATTAATTAAAATAATAAACACTATTTAATATTTTAATTATCATTTAATAAACTCATAACTTTTTTAAAAATATATATATATATAAATAAAATATTTAAAATTTTAAATACAATTTAATCTAACATTTTAATAAACAATATTACCCTTATTTAATTAATTCAATTACAACATATAAAATACAATTAGAAACTCTTGTCCTATCTTCCTCTTCTAATTTCTTAGCCAAACTATCTGCACATCACAGGTGATAATGGAGGGGTACTACAGATGGAGTCTTAGTGATATCAAGTGTTTACTGTGTTTGCATCAAAGAGACACGTTCAGTGTCTCACTAATATGACAACACAGCTAGAAGCCGTTTGATCAAGTGAGACTTTCCAATGTGGCATCTCGTGGACAAATAGGAGGAGCCAAATGGGAACTGTTGGAAGACAGTCTGTTGTGATAGTTATGTGGGGAAGTTTGATAGACAGGAAACACCACGAATATAGCTTGTAGTTGTAGATGCTAATGGTTCAGTTGGTTCAATCAACAGTTGGATGAACAGTTTGAATTGTATGATTAGTAAATGGTTTCTATTCTGTGTAGACTGTAACTTGAAGGTTCTTGCATAATAAGTCATAGTGAAATTTGTTATAATATGATATCAAAAAGATAAGTCAGAACTTTTGAATGTAATTCTTATTACTGTAATACAAAGTGACTTCTCTTGGTGTGGTGGGTTTTTCTCCCGTAAGGGTTTTCCCACATATATCTGGTGTTCATTTGTGTTTTTCTAATTCTCTGTTTCTGATATTTATTTCAAAGTGCATCTTAATTGAACTGTAATTGAAAATTTTAATAGTATATCTACATTCTTCCCTGAGGTATTGACGTTAGGAGAATTGTTTCCGCATCTAATTTTCTTTACAATCTTTAGAGACATTTCTTATTTTTTTAGAATTTTTTTGTGTAAATTTGGTGTACATGAGATGTTTTTGTAGTCATAGCAGAGCCTAGAAACATCGAAGGTGTTAGCTATTATTTATTGCATTACACAGAAGAGAGGAATAAGCTATGGAATGTCATTTCCCACAGGTGTGTTTGAATTTAAAATTTTATATACATTATATTCACATGTTCACATTACATTATAAACATTAAATATATATTGTACAAACCTTGAGCACGAAAATGTTGCACACGTTCATATGTCTTACCTTAGGTTCATGTTTACCATGCAAGTTCTATTGTAGTGCAAGGGACATATCTAAAACAAGTCAAAGTTTTTTAGCATGGGATTCATTTTGTTGACTATCAACCTGATAACAAGGTATATCAATATAGTCACTTAATAATTTGTAGTCATAGCAGAGCCTAGAAACATCGAAGGTGTTAGCTATTATTTATTGCATTACACAGAAGAGAGGAATAAGCTATGGAATGTCATTTCCCACAGGTGTGTTTGAATTTAAAATTTTATATACATTATATTCGCATATTCACATTACATTATAAACATTAAATATATATTGTACAAACCTTGACCACGAAAATGTTGCACACGTTCATATGTCTTACCTTAGGTTCATGTTTACCATGCAAGTTCTATTGTAGTGCAAGGGACATATCTAAAACAAGTCAAAGTTTTTTTAGCATGGGATTCATTTTGTTGACTATCAACCTGATAACAAGGTATATCAATATAGTCACTTAATAATTTGTAGTCATAGCAGAGCCTAGAAACATCGAAGGTGTTAGCTATTATTTATTGCATTACACAGAACCTAAAACAAGTGATGGAATGTCATTTCCCACAGGTGAGTTTGAATTTAAAATTTTATATACATTATATTCACATGTTCACATTACATTATAAACATTAAATATATATTGTACAAACCTTAAGCACGAAAATGTTGCACACGTTCATATGTCTTACCTTAGGTTCATGTTTACCATGCAAGTTCTATTGTAGTGCAAGGGACATATCTAAAACAAGTCAAAGTTTTTTAGCATGGGATTCATTTTGTTGACTATCAACCTGATAACAAGGTATATCAATATAGTCACTTAATAATTGCTACCACTCTACATCTTCATGCAGTTCCACATGCACGTGGCCAAAGAAAATGGAGACTAGATAGTGATGATCATCAAAAAATTCTACATGTTATTGAAGAGCGGGTAGAACTAGAATCTTTGACTTAGATTATATCCATGGTTTTCAAGTTCACTAGTAACCCTATACATGTTCAAATGAGAACTTATAGTAACTACATAATTGTAAATCATTTTGTGTAAATTACAATTATATGTACATATTTGTTCCATGGAAAATTCTTAAGTTCAAGAATCTTTGATAGCATCATCTCTCACTTTTTTTGGTTGCATGTAAACCCATATATATGCTTCTTTCAACTTATTTGAAATGTAGTGAAATTTTTTTTTAAACTTTTCCAAATTACAATTATATATGTCATATTTGTTCATGGAAAAATTTTTAAGTTCAAGAATCTTGATAGCATCATTCACCTTGGCCGCATGTAAACCCACATATATGCTTTCAATCCTTATTTGAAATGTAGTGAAGTTTTCTAAAATTATTTTGCCTAAATTACAATTATATATGACTTATATTTGTTTCATGGAATTCTTAAGTTCAAGAATCTTATATACATTTATATACAACTTATATAATTTGTTCCATCAAATTGTTCCTTGGGAAACAATGTAAATTTTAAATTAAGTATTATCTAATTATAAAATTATTATACACATATATAAAACATAAATCAATGCAAATAAAAAAATAAACCCTAACCCTTAAACCCTTAACCATATAACCCTAAA
>VDFB02152177.1:213343-289299 GCA_007258455.2 Sequoia sempervirens
AACCTTTATAGTGGACAAAGCGACTACAGCCTACCGCTTACTCATCCAATTCACTGCACCACCATTCATCATGAAAATGTATCCACTGGTGGACCTCCTGCTGTCAATGTCCCCTGCCCAATCAGAATCCACATAGCCTCAAATACTGAGAGTCCTCTGTGATTCAACCAAATTCCCATGGTAACACAAAGGAAAATCTGAAGTTCCCTTCAAATATTTGAAAACTCTCTTTACAACATTCCAATGTGTCCTTCTAGGATTAGCCATAAACTGACTAAGAACTCCCACTGCTTGGGCAATGTATGGCCTTGTACAGACCATTGCATACATAAGATTGCCAACTACACTAGCATTTGGCACACTGGTCATGTCCCCCATCTCAGTAGGAGATTTTGGACAGTCCTCAACAGATAGCTTCGTTCCCTGCAAGACTGGAACCACTAGTTGTTTGCAATCATTCATACAAAATGTCTCAAGAACAGTCCTGATATACTTACTCTAACTGAGCCATAGTTTTCTATTCTTCCTATCCCTGGTTATCTCCATCCCTAGAATATACCTTGCTGCACCAAGATCCTTCATTTTGACCTTAGCAGACAATTGAGACTTAAGATCAGAATCATTAGCTTGCTATTGCCTATGAACATCTATCATCAACATAGAGAGAAATAATAAGAAATCGATCACTTTCAACTTTATAATATACACAGTGATCAGATTTTGATCTCACAAATCCCAAAGACAATACAAAAGTATCAAATTTCTGGTACCACATTCTAGGTGACTGCTTTAACCCATACAAAGACTTCTTTAATTTGCATACCTATTTTTCTTTAATTTTTTCAACAAAGTGCTTAGGTTGGGACATATATATTTCTTCTTCAAGATCACCATGAAGAAATGCTGTCTTCACATCCATTTGTTCGACCTCTAAGTCATACGTTGCTGCTAGTGACAAAATAAATCTAATGGACGTCAGCTTAGCTACATGAGAAAATATTTCCCTATAATCAATTCCCTCTACCTAGGAATACCCCTTTGCAACCAATCTTGCCTTGTAATTTTCCACACTGCCATCCAGACCAATTTTCTTCTTAAATACCCATTTGCAGCCCATAGGTTTTCTGCCTTCAAGCAAGGGCATCAGACTCCAGGTATCATTTTTTTCTAATGATGCCATCTCTTCTTCCATGGCTTCCAACCAAGAGTCTGAATTAGACATTTTAAATGCCTCTTTTACAGTCCTAGGCTCATCAGTGCTAGAAATCAAAGCATAGGCACAAGTAGAATCAATCAATGAGAACCCATACCTATTTGGTTGTTTTCTTTCTTGGGTTGACCTCCTCACTGGCTGAGGCTAAGGTTCTTCTTCTTCAGAACTTTCAGAACTTCTTGAGCTCTCCTCAGTTACAGGTACATTTTGAATTTTGAATTCCTCTTTCTCTGGTGTAGGAGGAATTTCAACTACATCCTTATTGTTTTATGACTTTGTCTCTGATTGTAGATCCAAGGTGGAAGGTTTCAGCTCATGAAAGATTACACTTTTGCTGTATACAACCTTCTCCGTATCAGGATTCCAAAGCTTGTATCCCTTTATGACAACACTATAGCCAATAAAAATATATTTGACAGCCTTGTTCTCCAATTTATATCTTTTCACATCCGACACATGCATATGCCTCATAGCCAAAGACTCGAATGTGTCTAAGAGAGGGCTTCTTACCGGACCACGCTTCCAAGGGTGTTTTCTCAACAAGAGCAGAGTTTGGAGAATGATTAATTAGGTAACTTGCAATAGATACAACCTTAGCCTAGAACTTCTCCTCCAAGCCAACACTACTCAGCATACTTCGTGCTCTCTCCATCACTATCCTATTGAACCTTTCTACAACTCCATTATGCTATGGAGTATAAGGTGTAGTCTTGTGTCTTTTAATCCCATGGTCTTTACAGTATCTTCCAAATTCATCAGAATAGAATTCACTACCATTATCAGTCCTTAAGCATTTTATTTTTCTACTAGTTTGATTTTCAACAAGATTTTTAAATTCCTTAAATCGACTGAACACTTCTAATTTACTTTTCAAAAAATATACAAATGCTCTTCTTGAATAATCATCAATGAATGACACGTAGTATCTTGACTTAGACAAAGAAGGAACATCCACTGGACCAAATACATCTAAATGAATATAATCTAGCAAACTAGAAGATTTATGAGGACTAGAATAAAAAGTAACATGGTGCTGCTTTCCATATATACAATGCTCACAAAATTCAAATTCAAGATTACAATCTTCAAGTCCCTCAACTAGGTTTTTGTTCTTCAAGTTTTTGAAACCTTTTTCTCCTATGTGGCATAACCTATGATGCCAGAGCATAGTCTTCTCTACTAGAAGTCTTACTTCCATAGAGTTTACATAATTAGGGATATTTCCCTCTTTACCTCCATGAGTAGCTTTCAGTGACTTTCTAGAGACACTGTTACATTGAACAACATGTGCATCCAGCTTGTACAGGGTACCAATTCGAGCACCTTTAGCTAGTACCATTGAACCTCTAATCATCTTGTAGCCATTTCCAGAGAATGTGACTTGTACTCCAATATCATTCAGCTTACTAACAGATAGTAGATTTCAAGCCAGACCTGGTATGTGCATTACATCATTAATCCCCTTCACTCTTCCATCAGGGAATTAGATTCTAACTCTTCCATGGCCAAAAATTTCCAAAGTTGAATCACTCGCTAAGTACACCTTTCCACCATCATATTCTTCATACTTCGTGAACCAGTCTCTATGAGATGTCATGTGAAAAGATGCACTAGAATCAATCAGCCAGACATCATCTGATGCTTGTGTAGCCAAGGAAGCCATGAAGGCATCTGAATCATCCTAAGAAGAATCACTATCAGAAAAGTTCTTCTTTTTCTTTTTCTCCTCTTTGCAATCATTTCAGACATGACCAGATTTCCCACAGTTCTAGCACTTCACCTTGGACTTCTTTCTAGGAGACTTTGATCTCCCCTCTGATTTTGATTTCTTGTCCTTCTTCTTGCCTTTCTCTTTCGGTCTTCCTCTGACATCAAGAGATTCCTTTGCCATCTCAGAAGATTTCCTTCTCATCTCTTCTGACAAAAAAGAACAAATAACATCTTCCATCTTAAAATTTGATTTTGTACTACCAATAGCCATCACCAGATGATCCCAAGAGTTTGGCAAAGAACATAATAATAGCATACAATGATCCTCTTCTTCAGTCTTTACACCAACAGATGTTAATTGAGCAATCAACATATTGAATGTGTTCAAATGATCAGCTACAGACCCTCCTTCCTGCATTCTCAATGAGTATAGCTTCTTCCTCAGGAACAACTTATTTACCAAAGACTTCCCCTGATAAATAGATGCCAATCTCTTCCACAAGGAAGATGCAGCTATTCTCTTCATGCACATTGAGAAGAACGGAGTCTGCCAGATAGAGCCTTATCATCCCCTTAGACTTTCTATCTGCAAGGTGCTGATCTTCCTACTTCATGCTTGTAGGTTTCACTCTAGACACAACAATCCAAAGATCATGATCCACTAGAAGATCCTCCATCTTGAGTTTCCACAACTCAAAGTTACTGCCATCGAACTTCTCTATTTCAATCTTTCCTGATGTGCTAGCCATCTCAATCTGTAATTAGAAATTGAAAAACTTCTATAAGACTCCCACTGAATAGAAATTGACACAAAAAACCCAATGTACACACAAGGATAACACAACTAGCTAGGCTTTGATACCACTTATAAAGAAAATTAGATGTGGAAACAATTCTTCTAACGTCAATACCTCAAGGAAGAATGCAGATATACTTTTAAATTTTTCAATTACAGTTCAATTAAGATGCACTTTGAAATAAATATCAGAAATAGAGAATTAGACAAATATGGATGAACACTAGATATATGTGGGAAAACCCTTATGAGAGAAAAACCCACCACACCAAGAGAAGTCACTTTGTATTATAGTAATAAGAATTACATACAAAAGTTTTGACTTATCTTTCTGATGTCATATTACAACAACTTTCACTATGACCAATCTTGTACAGGAACCTTCAAGTTACATTCTACACAGAATAGAAACCATTTAAAGATCATACAATTCGAGTTGTTCATCCAACTGCTGATCAAACCAACCAAACCCATTAGCATCTGCAACTGCAAGCTATATTCATGGTGTTTCCTTTCTGTCGAACTTCCCCATAGAACTATCACAACAGACTGTCTTCCAACAGTTCCCATTCGGCTCCTCCTATTTGTCCATGAGATGCCAAATCGGAAAGTCTCACTCGGTCAAATGAATTCAAGCTGTGTTGTCATATCGGTGAGACACTGAACGTGTCTCCCTGATGCCAACATAGTAAACACTTGATATCGCCAAGACTCCATCCTATCGCCAAGATGTTACATCGAGTCTAGAGAACTATCGTTCAACTTTCACTATGTCACCAAGACATATCACTTTCGCTAAGACGTCATACCGAAACCTCAAAATCACACAGCTGTGAGTTTTCCATTCGACAAGATTATTGCTTTTAGTGAGACCACATACCGATATTCAAAGTCACAATGATCTCAACTTTCCTATCGGCAAGACTTATCGCTTTCCAAGAGGCTACACCGAGATATCTTATGTTATACCAAAGCCATCAATAGTCACCAAGACTATTGTCCTTCGTTGAGACTTTACTTTGAGATCTTTAAGTTACATTGAGCACCGAATGGTCGGCAAGACTTAACACTCTCACCAAGACCTTTCCCTGATTGCCTTGAGTTACTTCAATGAATGTTTGGTTGTACCCCCTTTGGTGAGACCTTTATCATTCATTGGGACTTCTTCCCAAAGCCCTTTGAGTTTCCGTGAAGACACCCATCGCTGTGAGTCTCCTTGAAGTTTGATAAGAACATACTATCGGTGAGACATAAACACATCACTAGGAGTTCATAGCGAACACCCAAGACTCTCCCTGATATCCGATTGAATGGCCTGTCGGCTAGAGATCTCCACGCGGTAAGAGATCACAACAAATACTCCTTGTCACAGTGATAGGAACCAAGGTGTAACTATTTGGAAAGACATTTGCAAGGTCACAACAATCTATTCAAAACATAATGCTACTAATCTACTAGTCAGCCAGACAAGATGGATGTCACACCAACTTTGCTCCAATAGAGGTTTCAGCCTGTGATGATTGAGGCATACTTTTCCAACAAAGATCATTAACTAGATATATATAATATTTAAATTATTGAAAACTTACACATGTGTACCTTTTCTAACCAATCCTGAAATATGGGACTCATAATCAATTGAAATCAAAGGAATGTCTTCAAATATTTCTTCTTTGTTTTCATCATATGTTTCTGAAACACCTAGTGGTACCGTATCCCATTTACCAACATATCCAAGTTCTTGATTGTTGCATGCATAATCAGAGTTTCCCTTAGTGCACTCAGTGCAAAAACAAGAGTAATCCCTTGTGTCTAATATCCATCCATGGTGACTATCTGAACTCCTAACACAATGCAAAGATCTTGTTTTTTCTACCCTCTTGCATCCATGCATCGATCTTCTTTCCACACCTAGATACATATGTACAACAAAAAACTTATGCGCAGAAATATGTATATATATATTTTAAAGTTAAATAAATTCAAATTTTTGATTTAATGTAATTTATACATACCTGATATCTCCCAAAACACTCTATGTGGAATGTGTTGGTTTGTTCTTGAAGATGTTCTGACCACATTTATGCAAAGTGTTTCTTGCACCATTCAACAACATCATGTGCATTTTCTAGATGATCTTTTGGATAACTCATTTGATGCTTTCTTAAAGCTCGTTTGATGCAAGCTCCTGCTCCATCATGCTCACCCTTTCCATGCCCACTCTAAAAAAAACTCCAAACATGTGGTATTTTGTAGATTTTATGATATCTACAAAGTGCATAGAATGGCCGTGAAGATTTGAATTGTGCGCACATCCATCTGACCATACAAAATGATTTTCAAATTTTACACCCCTGCTTCTCAAATTCTCAAAAAATATTGTAAAGAAATGTTGGACAAAAAGTGTGTCATGCTCTTTATCATCACTAATATAAAAGTGATATTCTTTCTTAATAGCTCGTTCTTCATCTGTACTCTCAACACCATCCAATTCTGATTGTGCATGTTGATAACACACATGAACCATAATAGTGATTTGCTTTGAAAAGTAATACTCTGATTGAATCTCCTTTTGATGTAGAAAGGAGTAATTTTCTGCAAATTCAACTACTGATAGAACTATTCCAAGTGGGAAAGTGTCTCTCAATGTTTGGAATTGTTGTGCTTGCCACTTAGCAAAAAGGGAATGATGTATGTATGGTCGTATCAATTTTCGAAAATCTTCTATAAATTTTCCAATGGGAATCTCCTCTTCTACATAGTTCAACCTTGTGGATTCTTTCCCAAAATTTGTTTGCAACTTTACATACTTATACCTGTGTCAGTAAAATATGTGAATAAATAATAAACCACAATTGATCAATGAAACATTACATCAAAGAGAATCCAAATAACTTGATCTATGAGAAATTGAAACAAATAAACTCTCTAAAAATAGTACTTACCTCTTGCAATTTACTGTCTTTGTTAGGTCAGTGTCCTCAATTCTTGAAGGAAATTTAGCCAAATTTTCACATGTCTCACAAATTCCTTTTATGCAGTTTATTTGAGGTCCATTTTCATGATCACATAATATAGACTTTATGAACAAACTTGTCTATTTAGGAGGTGCATTTTGAAACCCACATCTTTCTTCTCTCATCTTTCGAAACACCTGATAGTAGAGATCAAATTCAATATGATAACGACAACAACAAGTTTCAAAAAACTTGTTTATCTTCACATAATATGGATTTAACCTTTGAAACATTGTTTTCCCAATCTTTATATGAGGATATGCATTACAAAAGTTCATATACATCTCAAATTGTGTTATGTCTAGCCAATGTTTGATATGATTTTCATAAATACTAGGTCCAATCTTGTGTCTCATAACATCTCTAGTATTTGATGATGGATGAGTTTGATCATGCCAAAAACCTGAGACCAAGTTCCTAACAACATCTTCAATCCTGTTAGAATGGGGAGCTCTACACATAATTGGCCAATTTCCTTCTAAACTCTCATCCAAAAAATTTCTCTTTTTCTCATATTTTATCAATGTGGTTCTACTATAACCAATTTCAATTGAAAGTGCATAATTTTTTCTTTTTCTTGCTATATCTTGATGTACAATAGATTTCAACATCACCCTTCTTATAGTGGCCTTATCCACTAATCGAGATCCTTTCCCAATGGAATATAAACCCTTTTTAACATTTTGAACAATATCCTTTTGTAATCCCATGTGTTTCTTCTTATTTGATGCTGAATGAACACCCAACAATTGTAATAACTCTTTGAGCTCATCATGAATAAGTAGACGTGATAACAATTGAGTTTTTTCAAGTGTATCAAGATGATTGAAATGATGATTGATCATTCCATTTATAGATTTAGTCATTGACCTCTTTCTCTTATTATAAGGCTAGTTGGCATAATATTTCAATTTCTCCATATCCATTTCAAGTAAATGATCTAAATTTCTATGAGAAATTTGTTTCCCCACCTTCTCAGCTAGTTTTATATGCTCATCCATACTAGTAGGAGGAAGTGATCCCGACTCCTCTCCAACATGCATTGTTTGAACTTGTGCCTCCTCCCTATCTTCAAGGACCATGCATTCTTGAGCAGATTCATTTGATCCAATTTCTAGATTTGGCTTGACTTGAGCATGAAAAATTCTTGCTTGTTGAGCCCTTCGTACACATGTCTTACAAAATATTTTGCAAACAAAAGTGAGAGATGATGTTAAATATAAGTGAAGTTTATGTATGCAAGCAAACAAACTGATAAAACATGATGGGCTATAAGTGAGAGAAGTTTGTGCTAGTTTTATATGCTCATCCATACTAGTAGAAGGAAGTGATCTTGACCCCTCTCCAACAATCATTGTTTGAACTTGGGTCTCCTCCCTAACTTCAAGGTCCATGTGTTCTTCAACGGATTCGTTTGATCCAATATCTAGATTTGGCTCCACTCTAGGTTGAGGAATCCCTAGAGCATAAAACATAAAAATAATTTGAGAACATTGAAGTGATGAAAATAATAGACCAAAGACACAAAACACAAATATTGAAACAAAAAAAAATTGGTATAAGGAATTGGAGTCAAGGATCACATAAACATTGCAACTTGCATGACCAAGATGAATTGAGGACATTTAAAAGTATTTTTAGTAATTAAAGTGCAATGATGGTTAGAAAACTTCAAAGTAAAAGTCCTAAACACACACTTGAGAGAGAGAAAAGAAACAAGCATGTACCTTGTTTCTTTCTATGATAATTTTCCAAGTTTTGGTCACGCCTCTTTTGTTCTTCTTTTGACAATTTTCGTTGAGACGCATTTTTTCTTTTTCTTTGTTGTCCCATTTTATTCTTCAACTTAAAGATGACTCTAAACAAGTCCTCTACCAAATTATTTAAATTATCCTCCAAATTTTTCCTTGATTGATAAAAATGAAAAGTTGTCGAGCTCCAATATTTGCCTCCTTGATAAATGTGCAAAAACTTCTCCAAAATTTGCGCTCCAAGTGAATCAAAATTATTCAAGTGTACATGGAATAACTAGATCCTAGTTTAAATGAATCAAGTAGTAAACAAACAAGTTATTTCATTGTGGAGTTTGTTGAACATATTTAATTCATAGGTATGCACAACATATCTAGTAATTTTAGAATTTTGTTAAAGTGTCAAAAATGTATATTAGAGGTATTTAATTTGAATTGAATTTTCTTAATTATATTTGAATTGAATTTCAAGTTAGTTGTCGAAAATGTATAATAGAGGTATAATTTGAATTAAATTTTCTTAATTATATTTGAATTGAATTTCAAGTTGTCAAAAACATATAATAGCTCGATATAATTTGAATTGAATTTTCTTAAAATTATATTTGAATTGAATTTCAAGTTACTTGTCAAAAAGATTATATCTTGTTCTCAACTCAATGGTTCATGTTGTTTAAGTCATTTTTTAAAAAATATTTATTGTGATGAACATGAATGAACTTAATTATAAAGTGGCATTGATTTCCCTAAAATTCTACTAGAGATCAAATGTATATTGAATATAAGGAAATGTAAGTTGTAAGAGATCATAAAATAAGAAAACATGTATGTATATTGAATATTTAAAGCAAATGCATACATATATAATGTGTAAACATGTTTAAACCATAAGAAAACACATGCACATACATGTAAAGGGATTCAATACATATAAACATAACACATATTATAAGCAAAGAGGCAAATGTATGTATATATCATATAAGAAAATATGTGTACATATCATAAAAGAAAAATGTAAATTAAAGATCATCAAATTTTGAATACTAAAGATCAACAAATAAGAAAATGTATGTATATCATATAAGCAAATGTAAGTTAGAGATCATCAAATCTCAAATACTAAAGATCATCATGTATAAGAAAATGCATGTGGTAAAGATCAAAAATATAGTGTGCATGGCCTAATATGAATGTCTATTCCTAGTCAAATGGCCATCTGAATGAGAACGGTCCTGCTCTGATGAATGTGCTGAGCCCTGCAAATAAAATTGTGTACAAGATGTGTTCAATACATATAATTTATATTAAATAAATTTTATGAAAGTTATTTTTAAATGAAATTGTATTTTTAAATATCAATCCAGATCTATGCATAGATAAATATATTGCATGTACATATACACGTGTGCTTATATAAAAATATAAAACTCACATGTCCACTGACAGTAGATTCATCCATAGAGTCACATTGATCATGCACATGATTTGGACCAAGGCTAGGAGTGATATGAGGTATGTCCACCTGTAACAATATATATACACATATATATCAACTTACATGAATATCTAGTTAAAAAAATAAATAAAAAATAATGAAAAAAGAATTGAAACATGCACATGCACACATACATGCACATAATCTAATATCGGATGACCTAAGTCCTCTAAAATAGTTGCCTCCAACATATCCATCAAATAATCAAGTGATGAATCAACATTTGCATCCATCTGATCTATCCCATGTCATGCCATAAATGATGAATGTAGAGGACTATGAAGGTGAGATGGCACTGGTGATGATGAACCAGAACCAATCAACATATCAGTGAAACCCATTGTCTATGCAACTGCTGTATGAACTGTAGGTGGATCCTGATGCCCACTAGTGCTCGACTGAGAGTGATGGGATCCTAGAACTAAATGACCTCTGCATCTCAAATGCTCTCTAACATGCTCTATACTAATCCCATTGTCTAATGTAATGTGGGAATATGCCTCCAATAGGTCCTCATCCAAACAATGCAGAGTCATGGGTGAAAGATCTCCTATAAGTGCATCAAGCTATGTAGGAGTAGGGATGCCGACCATTGTAAAAGGATCCATGGTGGTCCACTGTGCTAAAAATGGTATGGATTGGGAATGTCTGGACATCAAATACTGACCTACATGATCATCAGATATCCTAGTGGTGGCAGCCACAATGTCACCTACAGTGTTAATTGCTTCCTTTTGGGAAGCAACAACAACCTCATCTGCTATGGGGGCTAGAGCTGGGGTGAGAGCAAGAGACCTATCACCAACCAATACCCTAAACAGGGGATGGTCTATCGCTCGACAATAGGTGGGCCTATCAACAATCCTACCATACGACCAACATATGGTGGAATGTCAGGTAGTTAACTTTGAGGCCCAAATGGACCTCAACATACAACTCTTGAACAAAATACAATGGAATTTGGTCATTGTTTGGGTATAGACCATGTGCTATGAGAAATCGTGGGTAGATCAATGAGGCCATAGCATGATCGACACATCTAGTGACCGGTATCCCCTAACCTTATGCATATTTTGATAAAATAGAAAATAAGTGGCTTTTATCATTTCTTTGGTGACACTATCCTGTATTTGTTTAAGGGGAACATCACCATGTACTTCTTCCCATGCGGGAAAGAATAGTCACTCTATTTGGGGAATATGCACTAGTCCTCTCAAGTTCATCTTTTAGTTTTTCTAGACTATGCAATATTAACATGCATGGTTCACTATATATCGGGTTTGCACCCTGTGCTAATGAATCTCTCAATTTTTTAATCTCATTACTAGTATTTGCAAACAAAGAATCTAACAGGTGGAACATGATTTGCATTTTCCATTTTTTTATATATATACATACACCTAAAAGAGCAATGAGACTTTGGTAAATAACATATCTAGATAAAGGGAATACAAATCTAAAATAGAACTTGTAATAATTCATCTACTCATCAATAATATTTTCATACCATTAACAATTTAAAAAGAATTGGAAGACAACTATAATCTATAACATAGCATCCTTAAATGGTTCAAATTTTAAATGAAACGATGAAAGAAAGAATAAGAATACAAAGATTAGTATAAAATTATTTGAAAATAATTGGGGATAAAAATATTTAATCTAATAGTTTTTAACAACTTCAATTATATAGCCAAGAACATCAAAAAATTATAGATTGGAAAGCAAAATAATCAGACATTTATCATATTTTTATATGTATAAAGTTTAGATACCATCAAACTATTTAAACTTATAGATTGCATAAAGCTATAAATTGAATCGTTAAAACTAATTTATTAAGAATCAAATCTAATAAAGTTTGACTTCATTGCATACTTGTTATAAATATCTCACTAATCCAAACATACATATTATATATGTTAAAAATATATATTTACCCTTAAATATATATACTTGTTATTAATATATATTGAAAGAAGATGAAGGTCCTTATTTACCCTTAAATGACATTTAAATTGGATATTTTAATGTTCAATATAATGAAATGTTTAAAAAATGAAAGTGACAATAATATTGAAAATAAAAATGTTGAACATGAATGTGAAAATATTGTAAAATTTGATGGAACACCTATTGATAAGAGTAGCATCATAGAAGAAGAAGAAGAAGAAATACATCAACAATTTCTTGACTAATGTGGATATGAATCCTATGACATTGAAATTGCACTCAATAGTCAACTTGTTGATAACAACGATTAAATTGATAGCTCACATGAACCAATGAAACTCAATGTGTCTCCAAATTACATAAGAAGAGAGAACCTTTGTGAAGAAGAAAAAGAAATTCAAAATCCATCTTTTTGTAATAAGTTTGTTAAAATTTAAAAACATTCAAGGACCCCAAAATGGTTTGAAATTGATGAGCATAATAGAAATTCTTGAAGGCAAGAGGTCATCACAAACCATTCGGTTGTGGGCTTCAAATTTTTTTCAATGAATGGTTTTCCAATAAGACATTAACCAAAAAATTCCAAATTTTTATACAATTACTAAAGGTGTACAAAATGAGACCTTTGCTAAATAAATTTCAAAGATTCATGTAAACAAAAAGTTTGATCGAAATAATATTGTTGTTAATGTTTTTTTTAATGCATTCAATTCTATTGTAAATAATAGTAAGGAAAAAGATAAAAGAGTTTCATAGAGTAATAACATCATTAGTAAGACATTAAAAAATTAAAAAGGCTCAATTATTAAGGTAAACTTGTTTTGAATTAAGCCTAAATCATAAAACATTATCAAAAGTACTATCAATAAGATCATGATGAGAAAGACCTATTGAAAATCATACTTGGGATTTTAGCAGTAGGCTTCCATGAGTTGATAAGAAGCTAATTAATAGCACAAAGGATGAAATTCAACAATTTTGGAACTCTAACTCTAGATTTACATATGAGGTTGGAAACAACATTTTTTATACTCTACCTAGGCCATGATTCTATTATGAGTACGAAGAGTTTATGATAGAAATACATCCATTATTGTTGAGTTAAAAGTAGGTTAAATATTATTTTTCTTAAAAATTAACTTTTATATAAATGTAGGTGTTTTGGAGAACAAAGCTATGGTATGAATAAGTGATTGGAATCGATGGCTATAAATTTCAAGGTGGGGACATTCAATATAATTCATAAGGTGTTATAATATTAAATGATTTCATTGTTTAGTTAGTTTTAATCAATGTTGTATGATTTATTAAACATTTTTTTAATATTTAAATGTAGGTGTTTTGGGGAGTAGCAGTGATAGATCTAGCTCATTGAGAAAGGATATAGGTAGAGAGGAGGAGTGACCTTGACAAGGATTGAGACATGGATCACCTCAGGGTGGTAGATATGAGTGGAACATATCCATAGAGAAGGATAGGCTAAGAGGATAGATATAGGAGACAAATACCTTAGGGGCACCTTTTTAGTTGTGTGTATGCTCTACAGAGTGGATTTACTCATGAGTGCTTTGATGTATTTGAAGACACATTTGTATGAGAACATAGATAATATGATATGGGAACTATTAGTTGTGTTGATGATGGGTGTGATATTTTATGTGTATGTTGATGATGTGCATGATATATAATTATATTTCTTGTATTTGGATGCTCATAGGTATGGATTTTCATGAATCTTATGTGTATGTCTAATGGTGGCATGTGGAAGGATAAATATGGCTATTGAAAACTTTACCATTATCTTGACAACTAATTATGGCTATATGATTATCTTTTTGTAATGAACCTAAGTTAATTCGATAGATATTAGTGAAGTTGAATTAGAAGCATGGATTGTGCTTTATTATACACATTTTATGTTTAAAAATATGGGTCTAATTTTTGCGATATTGAAATTCAGTTAAATTTCTTCAATAGTATATCCAAGGTATAGGGATATATTAGTGGTAGGAGTAGTGTAGGATAAAAAGGAGAATGTATAAAGAGGGTAAGGTCTAGAAAGGTAATGACATGGTAATGGAAGGAGAAGTTACACTATAAGGTTAGATTTTCATAGGATAAGGAGGAATGGTATGAATAACATATCTGTATGGGATAGTTCTAGTAGTTACAATGGTGTGAACATATATAAAAGGATGGGAGATAAGAAAAATACTAGTGGAGAGAAAGGCGGTAGGACATGGGTGGTGGATCCCATGGAAGTGGTAACTATAGTATGATAGGAGGAATCATTATAAGAGGATGAAGGGTAGATGGATGCACAAAGGGTTCAACATTATTAAAATCCATTAAAGTGGTAATATTATGAATAGTATTAATTCCCTAAGGATAGCCACCTAATACATTAAATAAATTACTAGCCAATGAGTGAGGATATTTAGGGTGGAGAGGTCCATTAGTACGTAATTATCAATTTAGGAAAATATCTTGTTTAGCAACATATGTATCTAAATCATAGTCTTGATCATTATTTTTCATCTTCTTTAATGTGGATCTTTATATGGTTGTCATTAGCTATTATATCAAAAAATGATTCAATCGTCATTTTATTTGCTAGCCATATTATCTAGTTAAGATGAAAACTCCATAAAACAAGATTTTAAAGGATATTAATTTAACTAGATAAAATATCAAGGAAAACACTCTATAACATGCAATATACCCCAATTGCTTAGACAATGCATATTTCCTAATAATATGTGCAACTAAAAACTAATAACATGTAATGAATGGATGTAGGTGATAACAATTAAATAATCCTAATTGAACTAGGGTTGTCCCTTTTATATGTTTAAGAAGTTGTAAGAGCATTGTATGAAATTGTAAGATGGGAATTACTTATGAAATGTTATATGACACATAAGAGAATAAAAAAGGGGGGTTACACTAGAATATTGAATAGAATTATGAAAATCATCAAGATCATCTTAACTAATGGGTTTGAATATGTCAAAAATGGAGTGTCGGTTATGAGGAGGATTTGAATTTTTTTGACAAGATGTAAAGCATTTGCTAAATACATCCTATAAACCAAGTCAAGGAATATGGTTTTGGAATTTGTGCCAAATTTGGTGCCATTTTTAGGTCATTATTTTGGCTCATGGCTTTGGTAAACCACACTTGGTTTATGGTTTAAATTTTTCCTATTTATGGGTGCTTGAGATGGAGAAAGCATAATGATTTTATAGGTATCATCATGCTACTAGAAATTACTCCATATGAATCACATGTTGATGATACTACTATAAGGGTATGCACGTGAATATTTTATTGTAAATGATATTATTATCAAATAATATAATTGGTTCATGTTGTTGGTTGTGGGACTTTTCTTCCAAGAGGATTTTCCCATGTACATAATTATGTTATAAATTTATAATTTATACATTTTTCTTGTAACTAAAATTAAATCTATTTTGCATATTTATCTCTTAATAGGTTAATATGGGAAGTGTTTCCACACCTCAAATTCCTTTTAAAATACTATCCAAGTCTTAATCAGTTTACATCCTCTATCTTATTGTGCAATACCTACCTACCACCAAAAATGTGTAGAGATGGACATCTTTAATGTTACAAATGATACAATTTGTGGTTCTATTTGAACTTCATAACTTTATATTGTTTGTTTCCATATACTATTAAGTTCTTATATATGTTTCACTTGGTATTTCCATTTAGGAGCAGGCTATCCATAACTTTGATTGCTGAAATGGGAAGGCATATTTCATTTACACATAGGACATAAAAATGTATGAAAAATGGGGAAGCAAATCCAATTTGAATTCAACAAATTTGAAAACGCTTTAAAAAATTCCAAACAATTCCAATTTCAATTCAACAAATTTGAAAAAAATTGCATCTAGCGTTTCAAAATTTAACAAATAAATGCATTTTGAACTCTAAAAAATTTGAATTTCAAATACCTGGTGCTCGATATGCAAGTCGGGTTGATGATGTTTGGAGAGACGAAGTTGAGGTTGTGTTCACCGGAAAGAAGTCAGTTTGCTCGCCGTCACAGTCTCGGTTCACCACACGCACCAAGGAAAGCAAATGGTAAATTTAGAAAGTGAAAATGACAGTCGAAATGAGAATGTTTTTTTTTTTTGTCATATTTAAGGGGGTTCGGTTGAAACCATTTAAAGTGAAAAGCATTGAAAAACACTTAGAAATCAGTTAAAATAATTCAAAACTCCTTATCTAGGACCCATTCATCCTTACTGGTGAATGAGTCCTTAGTAGGCCTTGATCTGTATTTTCTGGGATTTGAAACCTTAGTTTTAAGCACTTGTTTTTTGTTGTTACTTTTTTATTTCAGTTTTCTATTTTTTTGTTTCATCAAATTCACTGTATCTAGCATAATTTGCTTCATTTTATGCATTTTCAAAATTCAAAATTGCATTTACAACATTTCATTTTTTAGTTTGCAGCATAGTGTAATCAGTAAATTACCTTGTTTAGAATACAAAAAATGTATTGTTTACTTTTTCATGTTAGCATGTTTCCTTTTAAGATATGTGGTTTTGATATGGTTAAGCATGGATTGCATAAGTACAACATCCCCTCTGATGAGTTCAATTTATAATACAATAATGAGGTCATTAAGAAACAAGTTAGCCATCCTTCCACTATCTTTCCTAGTTATGAGAACATCTTAGAGCAAGAGGATCAAACCACTGACACAATCCTTAATATTACATTGCCTATCAAAAATCCTATTATCTCTCCCATTGGTGAGGATGATATGATACTTGAGAAGACACATGCATAAAAAATCATGAAAACCATAATTGTTCTTCTCCCAATTCCTCTCCTAGTAGTGACGAAGGTATCTTGGTGAAAGAAGATACAATCATGGAGAATCATGAAAGTCTTATTTGTCCCTCACTTCCTCTCCCTTGGGAAGATATTATGCAACAACAAGATACTATCATTGAAATATTCCTTAACATGACTTTACCTAGTCTCCATTCATCTCCCAACACCTCCCTTACTTCTATGAAGACTTTAGTGAAAGAAGATACAACTGTGGAAAATCATGAAAATCAAATTTGTGAGGAGGATATGTTTGTGTTAAGAGATCCAATGATTAAGAGCTATGACAATTCTACCTCTCCTAATTGGGAAGACATTATAGGACATGGGGATGTAACTATATATAACCATGGCAATCAATTTTTTTCTTCTCCTAATACCCCTCCTAGATGCAAGAAAGATAGTTTGGTGTTAGAAGACACACTTATTACTTGAGTCGTGAGAATCTTGTTCCTCCCTTTCCTAATGCTCCTAAAATTTGGAAAAATCTATTTGAACAAACAAGTCCAATCATCGGTAAACATGAAAATCATAGTGATGAAGTTACTTTACAAAATCTAACCATGGAAGGCACAATGAACTTTTTGTTTTCTCCTCTCCTAAAAGCTCTCCTACTCAGGTAGATATTATTGCACGAGAGAATGATACCTTAGAGAAAAAGGACGAAATTATGGACAATCATAACAATCATATTTGGCCCTCATAATTGCATGTTTTATAGTCAAAACTATGGTGGTTTATCATCTTGTTGACTCATGGTAGTAAACCCTATTTTCCTATTAGCAATAGTATTGTAAGACAAAGTTCAAGGCTCATGTCATCCTGTGCTATCTCACTCATCGTGGATATTAGGTTTTCTAGATCTCTTTCTAATAGCGTTATGGAAGACTAAGAAACCCTTACTATTGACTTAGTCACACTTCTATTTTTTGATGCAAATTTGGAATGTTTAGATGTCAGAACCGGATATGAAAGAATCTCTAAAAAATACCTTCAGGAGGACTAAGATGCCCTAGGTAGTGACTTAATCCCATCTTGAATTTTTGGAATTTCTGAATGTGGTCCCAAGGCTCAGTGTCCACACCTCCTTCTCAAATCTTAGGTCCTAAAACTTCCATATCTGGCTTGTAAGCGAGAAACTGTGAAGATGAAAACTTTGCAAATTTGCAACTTTTCACTTCAAATGATCTTCAAGTCTTCAACCTAAATCTGCAATCACAAACACACAAGACCTAGTAAAAACTTGTTGATTGTTATTGAATGGTGGTTTTCCTTAGTCAAACCCCTTTCTGGTAATTAAACGTTGAAATGAAATGAAATGGAGGGAAATAATGAATGGAAAACATGGAATGTTACAACTCACCAAACCCTTGCTATGAGGTCTACAAATTTTTGTGAAATGGCTAGCTTGGATATAGATCTTAAATCAACAGAATCCTTGATAGACATGGAATTGAATTTTTTGCTTGAATCAAAACCCTACATCACAAATATTAGCTCAAAAACACACATGATGCAAGAATATATTTGATATGATGCTTGAATCTTGATGATGGCTCCAAATGCTTGATGAATTGCTCTTGTGAACTCAATTTTCTATTAGGAATGCTCTCACAAAAGTCTTGGATCAAAATGAGTGAAAGAACCTTGTATTTATACTTATCCATGGTTATATCTCGAAATTACACCACAACAAGCCAACATATGAAATAATTTAATTAAAGGAGGCTAAATCGTGCTATAATTTGAAATCAAATCTTGAAAATAACTCAAGGGGGACTAAGACACCCTAGGTGGCAACTTAGTCCCAAGGCTTGAAACTTAGGGCATATACTCCAAAATGAGACCTTTTTAGGTGCTTTCAAAATCAGGGTGCCAAGACCTATGAAGGAAAAATATGCCCTAGGTGGTGTCTTAGTCCTAGTCCAAAAATCAGGGACATAGACAAAATCATTAAATTACCCTTTAATGTTTGTTGAGATTAGTTGGAAAAAGATGTAGTTTCTTAGGCTTGTGGATGCAAAATAGGACGAATTAAGACTTAAATAAGGATAAATAAAGAAAGGAGGGCCCAAACAAGTGTGAAAATGCAAGGGTATATATTTTTCTACACTACATTTAGCCCCCACTTTAGGGAAAGGATGAACTTGCTTCAAACTCACACTAAAGTATCCAACCAAACAATCAAGAAGGGTTTAAATGTACGAATGCTAGTAAGATAGGATGAAAATGACCAAGAGGGTGGCCAAGCCCCCAAGATCAAGCTTCTATGGAAAACCAACATAAGCACAAAGGAACACACTTGTGGATGATATATCAAGCCATAACCAAATTGCCAGCATACACCATTGTGACATAGATTTTAGGACCCTAAATGCTTGCTCTTACACTTCTAGGGTTTTTCACCTAAAAGGAGAGAGATTTAGGTCCAAAATGCTTATGTAACACTCAAATTAGGATGTATGCTATATGATATGATGTAAATGAACTAAAATGAATGCAAAAGTGTAATTTAAGCTATGTTTGAAAATACATTGTGATATGCAAATAACTATGAAAATGAAGAAATTATGCAGAACTGAAAGAGATGGATGAAATCAAAGTGCACATGGATGAAATATGAGTTGTCTGGAGTGTCTGGAATGCAGATGAATTTCACTTCTTTTTCACAGTGGGAATCATTTTCCCAAGGTGGTGAATCGGTCCTCTTATTGATGAAAAAGTGTCGAGAACTAATTTCTGATAGTTGGGATCTGAGATCTGACAAAATACAGATTTTTCAGGTGTTAGGTGGGACTCATTTGACAAGGGTGGTGAATCAATCCACTCCAATACTTCTGGAAAATTAGACAACAACTCTACAACACCAAATTTGGGAATGTCTGAATGTTGGGTTGTCGAAGTCAGTTTTGCAGGAAATGGACAAAAAACACTCAACAAGCTTGAAATAATGATACGTTGACTTGATTTCCACTTTTCAACTCCTTTAAAATTTTCAAATTTGAAAAACAAAGGCTACAAAGACACATGCAAAGGGGAAAAATGTTGGAGGGTTAGCAAATATGGGTTTGTCTTGGTCTAACCCCACTTTGGTAATCAAACCCAATAGGAATAAATGAAATGCAAAGGAAATGTAAACTAACAACATGAAAATGCTATTAAATCACCAAATCCTTGATCTTGTAAGTCTGAAGTAATGTCAATGGTTGCTTCAAAGTACTTCAATAGTTACTTTTATTGATGATGTAAAATGCTTGAATGTGATGTGTGATTGAATGCTTCAATGAATTGATTGTAGGAGATGTAAAATGAGGTGAAAAACACTTATTTATACAATTCTTTCACATTACTATCCATTCATACCTCATCACAGGCCGACATCAAGTGACTTTTAATAAAATATCGAAAGGAAATTTGAAATATTTTGAATTTGGGGCCAAAGGGGACTCATTCGCCACTCATGGTGAATGGGTCCCACCTAGGACCTATAAACAAGTGTCAAAAATAATGTTGTGTTTAATGTTATTTGTTAGGATAATATGCAAAAATACACTTAATTAAGCATATGAGGGCATAAAGAGACAAAATAAAGCATGAGAAAGGTGAAAATAAGGAGATTTTGCCTAGAAAAGCATGAAGGCTTGTTACAAGACTTTACAACACTTCAATATAGGACTTGATGATGAGTAAAAAGGTGATTTTGAGGTAAATTATATTAAATAGAGTCTAGAAGAATGTAGAAATGTCTCACAACACTTCATAGCATCTTCACAAGACGTCATTCTTTGAGTTTTAGTACCTAAATAACCATATTCAAGCCATGATACAACATAAAATTAGAGCAACATAGTTCCAACACCATGAAACAAGACCTAAGAGACCATGAAAATGACAAAGGGCCATTTTTCTATGACACAACCATCAAAGATAGAAAAATGAAAAAAGAAAAAGAAAAATGCAATGGATCAAGCTTCGATTGGCCATCTAATGTGTTGTGGACTGGGTCTAGGCTATTTGTCCAAAAAGGTTTACAAGTGGAACACATTGTCCACTATGAAAATAAAACACATGTTGACAAGGGCTAGTGAAACTAGTTGTCCACCACGTGAGCCTCAAGAGGTCCATATCAATGTCATACCCTCATGACTATGATAAGGACAAAAAGAAAATGCATGCTTACAAGGGCTAGTGAACCTAGTTGTTCACTAGGTGATCCCTAGGGGACCATATCAAAGCCATACCTCCATGAATTTAGTAAGGTAAAAAAAATGAAAAATGTAACAAGAGAGAGGGATGTTCAAAGGGATTTTACTTAGTTCGTGTGAGGTCTTAATCTTAGGGGACATTGTGCTTAACGTATTTGAGGATAAATGCAAGGTCTAATCTTAGGGAAAATTATACTTAATGTTTCTAAGAGAGGAAAAGTCAAATAAATATCACGCTCTTAAAGGAAATCAAACACAATGAAATCGACAAGAGGGTATGTGCACGATCATCATGGAAAAAACGTGCCCTTAAGTGGCAAAAAAATTTGAAAAATCAGAGTTAGGAAACTTAACATAAAAAAGTGAGTAAGCTAACTATATTATTTCAAAAATATGTAAGAATAGAATTTGTAGAAAATAGAATGTAGTTTCTAAACTACTAGGTTTGTTTAAGAAAAAAAAAATCTATTTGGTGAAAATTTGAATTTTCAATGTAGTAGTACTTAAATTTCAGGGAAAAAAGAAGAAGTAGGTGTTTTTCTGACCACCCTAACCACAATAAAATGGTAATATTTTTTATAAGATTTTATATATAAGTAGAGGACTCATGTACCAATGTGATGCATATTTTTTATAATTTTTCCAAGTAAATAATTAATTATGAATTTTTTATTACAACTTTTGAAAAATATAAAAAACTCGATTCACCACCTTAACTTGGTCAAAACTTCATGAAATTCAATTTTTATTTTTTTAATCCTATAGTATGTGAAGCATAGAATGTGACGCATGTTTTGGATTTAAAAAATGTGATATCGTTTGAAAGCTATAGATGTTTTTCAATCAGCCTATCAATCAAGACTTTAATCGTAATTCAAATAGAAAATGAATAATAATTACTTATTAAATTCAAAGTATTTAGCATAATTTATATTGGTGGAAAGTTGAGAATCTCCTTTAAAAACCCTTTTCATTTTATCAATTTTGGATAAAAAAAATTCGTTAGCCACAAACCCATCATATTGCCACTTTTTGGCCCACCATGATCCTGTACATACCCAAGAAAAGAATGCATCACAAGAAAAAAGAAAATCGCACAACAAAACATGAGTGTCAATGTGTGCCCCCAATTTCGAGTGTTTTCTAACACCATTGTTGTGAGAAATTGATTTAAAGTATCCAAACATGGAAAAGGAGAAGAGGGATGCTCCCAAAAGATAGTATGTCGCATGCAAGCCAACTGAAGGCATGTTGTCCATATCCCAAGCTTGCTCTTTTATGTACATGAAAGGTGATCAACTAGCCAAAAGAGACAATGAGAAGTGACATATGAGGACAAGGCTATCTAACCTCTTTCCCCCACTTAGTGCAGGACAAGGATGAGCCAAAATGAAAAGAGGAACTAGGTGCTTCAACACAAGGGAGAGCACCACATTCCTTAAGATGTTGAATTTTGTTACTCAAAGGCTTACATTCATTAGTAGAATGACCAGGAATTCTATGATATGCACAAAATGAACATTTGGAGTAATTTTTTTTGTTTGTTTAGACGATCTTTGAGGAGTCTTGTCAAGATACTCTCTTGATCAAAAGTAGAGGATGTTTCATTATTTTGTGACAAAGATGTCTCTTGCTTAGTACAAGGCGCCATACCTACACAAGACTCTTTAGATTGCGATATTTTTTTCTCCTTTATAGGAGGGTGTAAAATATAACGAATTCAAATCATTAGTGTTTTGCAAGATGAAATTTACATTAAGTGAGGATATCTTTTTTCTTTTTGTGTCTTGCAAAGGATAACAATCAAGACCACCAATTTCTATCAGTTCGGGATGCACCACTGTTAAAGTCGTCTTAGAAGGATTTTTTGTAATAGTGTTGATATTAAGTGAAGGCTTTTTTATATCTTTCAAAGGATAATAACCAATACCATTAGTATTTTCTTGCATGTGAGGCTCTATAGGGACACATATACCTTTTTCTCTAGCACCACATCCTTTTCCACTGTATCCAAGTTGTTTCATAAGTTAGTACACCTCTTCCATAATTTTTTTCATTTCTATAGGATTTGGTGGTTGTTGATAGTAAGTTTCATTTCAAAGTTTTTTGTGTAATTTGTTGTCATGTGTTCTAAAGTGGCTGAGGTGGATGCTTTCAAAGGGTCTTCCAAATTTTGTGTTCACATTATTGATTTTTCTTTTCCCTTGTCTAAATGTTTGTTTATGATCTTGTATTTACCCATGAATGTCGGTTCAAAGTCTAAGGAACTCCAATCATCTTCTAATAGCCTTGTGACTTCCTTAATGTGTTTTTATTTGTATTTTTTTTGCATGCATTCTACTTGTGTGGTTGGTGTCAATGTTGCTAGAGGATTCTCCTTGTTTTTCTCAATGTTTAAACAACTGTTTGGGTTAGGGTCTGCTTTGAGTGTGTACAATTTTTGTTGTTGTAGATGTATTTCATTTTATGATGAAGATTAGAAGGAACCCCATTCATTCCATGAATCCACAGTCTACCTAAAAGGAGATTATATGAAAGATCATGAGGCATAACATGGATCGATGTTTCTAATGTGGCCTTTCTAGCTATAATAGGAAAAGTGATCACACTGAGCGGTTGTTTTCCTATATTGTCAAATCCCTTGATAGATAAAGAATTAGGTTGAATTTTTGATTTATCCATGCTGAGCTTATCCAAAAGGGTCACACTACACATAATAAGGGATAAGCCATTGTCAAAAAGGGTTCATTTTATCCTTGTGGTATTGTATTGAGCTATGATCATGAAAGCATCATGGTTTTGCACTTCCAAAGGAGGGAGCTCACTTTGGTGGAAACCAATGTCAACATTTATTCCTTGAATCATGGATGTTATGTTGTTTGTTTGCACATTAGAAGGGATAGGAACTTGATGTAAGGAATTTTTAAGCATAGCGTGATAGTTAGGGGAATTTTGAATCAAGTCCCAAGGGGATATATTTGCGGGAGTATTCTTAAGTTGTTTAACAAGATTGTACTCCTTTCCACTTTGTGAAGGAAAATGAGGGGGACTTGGTAAGATAGGGTTAGGAAATGGGAGGGATGTTGAAGGTGTTTGTCTTGGTTGAAAATTGTTCCTAGTTTTGTATGTATGAGCAATGGTATTGTAACTTGGTTGATGTGAAACATTGTTCTTAGGTGGTTCAAGGATAAGGATGGGTTTGTTTTGAACTTGTGGTTTTTGAGAGGGTGGATAAATGATAAGTTTAGGATTGGGAGAGTACTCCAAGGGGTATTTAATGTGTATAACCTTAGAAGAATTATTGTTATTTTCATGATCTCTTAGTGAAGAGGAGTGTTATGTTACTTCAATATCATCATCTAAGGAATTACTATTGTCAATGTTCTCATTTTCTTGTACCGTTATATCTTCCCTAGTTGGAGGGTTTTTAAGAGAACTACAAACCAGATGTTCTTGAAATTCAAGGGTTGGTTCTTCTAAGATGACTTCATCCCATGTAAGCCCAAGTTATCAATGGTTGAATTATCATGATCATCAATAGTGGGGATATTATGAGAAGGATCTATTTGATTGTTATGATTGTTCATGACTTTATCCTTTTTCATTAAGGTCTCATTCTCTTGTGCTATACCATGTACCCTAGTAGGAGAGCTTTTATGGGAGTAATGAACAAGATGTTGAATCACATTCCATGGTTAGATTTTGTACAATAGCTTCATCACAACTAGAGGAGGCATCAAGAGAAGGAGAATACTACTAAGTTCCAATGATTGGATCTTTTTGTTTAAATAGATCTTGCCAAACAGTAGGAGCATTAGGAAAGGGAGAAATGAGATTTTCATGACTTCCAAGTATATCTTCTAACACAAAACTATCATCTTCATTATTAGGAGAAGAGCCAACATGATTACCATGGTTATCTAAAACTATATCCCTATGCTATATAATGTATTCCCAAGTGGGAGAAGTATGATTGTCAAATCTCTCAATTATGAAATATCTTAACACCAATATGTCCTCTTGACAAATGTCATTTTAATGGTTGTTCATGATTGTAGTATTCTCACAAGTAGGGGAAGTGTTGGCAGAGGAATGTAAACTAAGTAAAGTGGTGGCAATGAATTCATCTTCTATTTTTATACTATCTTCCCAAGGGGAATGAGGAGAAGGGCCAACAAGACCTTCATGATTCTCAATGATTGCATCTTCTTTCACCAAGATACCTTCACCACTAAAAGGAGAGGTATTAGGAGAAGAAAAAATATGATTGTCATGAATGTCCATGCTTATATATTCTTCTATCATATAATTCCCACAAATAGTCCATAGATAAGAGGGGGTGTAGGTTTAAGGAAAGCATCAAAATTTCCATTCTCTTTCGCTAAGAGACTGTCATAACTATGGAATACATTGAATGAATGACTAACATGTTTATTGACTAAATTTTTCTTTGCAAACTTGAAAAAGAAAGATACTAACAATTGTGAAAAGTAATCTATGAAAATTCAAAATGGAATGTAAAGGTGTAGATGTAATTTTCATATTTCAAACAAGGTAATTTACTAATTACACTATGTAATGAAATGTTGTGAATGCAAATTTGGAATTCAAAGCAATAGATAAAATGAACCACTTTAAGCTCTAGATTTAGAAAAATGCATGAAACAAAAGGTCAACCCATTGAAATAGATAACCAATGGCAACAAATAGAAGCACAAAAAATTAGATTTAAACAATAAAAACTAGAAATTCAAAGTCAATAGGGTCTAAGATGCTAGTAAGGACATCTTGGTCCTACTAGCAAAATCCTAAGGTTCCAGGGACTGGAACACATAGTAAACAACACAGAGAGGGTTCTGAGCTAGAAACCCACAAAGGGACTAAGATGATAGGAAGGAATTTTTAGTCCTAGTAGAGGTTTTTGTCAAAAAAACAACAAATTATGACTTTTTAACAGTGTTTCCAGGTTGCCTATTCAAGGAGTTCATTTTTAGAAATAAGAAAATGTGCAAATGAATGCAAGAAAAAGTAACTAGTGACAAGCAATTGAATGCAATTTTTTTCAATTTTGAATGTAATAACAATGTGTCTAAATGTAATTAGGATGATGAACAATGCACTTTTCAGTTTTTCAATGAGATGAGATGACACAAGAAAGAAAAAAATACAACTTCTATGCACTTTCACCAATGCAAATATGAGAAACCCTATATGCAATTTCACTAATGCAAGATGCAATGCAAGAATCAATGCAACCTAGATCTAGGAATTTAATGAACTCCAAATCAGAAAATGAATGCTCTATAATGTCGAGTTCATCAAAATGAACAATATGCAAAATGGGTGCTTTATAACCTAGGTCATAAAACACCACTATTCTCCTATTATCATTCAATAATGTCCTAGGAATTTGAATTGGATTGACTATCAACCTCAAAGGTGAGTCAATTCACAACAAAGAAGACCTAGGAAAGGGTTCTTTAAGCTTTGAGGGGTTCACCACCAAGCAAAAGCTTGGAATGGACAAGTAAACATTCAACTTACAAAACTTAATAATGCAAGCTAAATGAATGATGCAAATGATGAAATTATGCAATTTAAGATGTTAGGATATGTGTACCTGGGAAGTATTGAAATATAACAAGGATTTTGGAAATGCAAAAATGCTATCAAAAAGTGCTATGGAGGACTAAGAATCCCTTACTATTGCCTTAGTCCCACTGCCATTTTTTTAGGGAAAATGCATAATCATCAAATGTCAAGAATCATATCTAAAAGAATCTTTGCAAAATACCTTAAGGAGGACTAAAATGCCCTAGGTGGTGACTTAGTCCTGTCTTGAACTTCTATAATTTTTGAATATGGTCCAGAGGCTCAGTGTCTGCACTTCCTTCTTCCCAGATCTCAGGTCCTGAGACTTCTAGATCTAACCTGTAAGTGATTTTTTCATGAAGATGACAACTTTACAATGTAACTTTGTAACTTTGTAACTTTGCAACTTTTCACTTCAAATGATCTTCAATTCTTCAAAATAAATTTGCAATAAAAAACACACAAGAGGGGAAAAACTTGTTGATTGTTAATGAATGGGGGTTTGCCTTGGTCAAACCCCTTGTTGGTAATCAAACCTTGAAATGAAATGAAGTGGAGGGAAATGATGAATGAACAACATGCAATGTTACAACTCACCAAAACCTTTATATGAAGTCTGCAAACTTGTGTGAAGTGGCTAGCTTGGATATAGATCTTAAATCGAAGGAATTCTTGATTGATATGTACTCAAATTGCTTGCTTGAATAAAAAACCTGCATCATAAATTTTAGCACACACATGATGCAATAATATCTTTGATATGATGATTGAATCTTGACGATGGCTCCAAATGCTTGATGAATTGCTCTTGTGAATTCAATTTTCTACTAGGAATGATCTCACAAAAGTCTTGGATGAAAATGCGAAAAAGAACCTTGTATTTATACTTATCCATGCTTAATATCCTAAAATTACACCACAATAAGCCAACTTATGGAATCATTTAATTAAAGGAGGCTAAATCCCATAAGAATTTAAAATTAAATCCTAAAAATAACTCAAGGGGGACTAAGACACCCTAGGTGGCGTCTTAGTCCCAAGGCTTGAAACTCGGGGCAAAGACTCCAAAAATGGACCTTTTTAGGTGCTTTCAAAATCAGGATCCCAAGACCTATGGAGGACAAAGACGCCCTAGGTGGCATCTTAGTCCCAATCCAAAAATCAGTGACACACAAACATAATCATTAAATTATCATTTACCCTTTGATGTTTGTTGGGATTAGCCAGAAAAAGATATAGTTTATTAGGCTTGTGGATGCAAAATAGGACCAATTAAGACATAAATGAGGATAAATAAAGCAAGGCAAGTCCAAACAAGTGTGAAAATGCAAGGTATGCATTTTCCTACACTACAACAATAATGCATTATACAACTATTAGGCAAGGCATGCCATCCAACCATGAACATCAACAACACACCACCATATTCAATGACAACCCAAATTGAATTTTGTCAAAAATGACAACCAACACATCAATGAAAACCAATGCCAAACATACAACTATCTCAAGTGTTGATACAAACAATTTATCAATTGTTGACATCAATGACAACCACTTCCAACATATAGTGACTTTTTTAGTGTTGTTTTCCCCTAGTCTCACTAATAGTTTTTACATTCAAGTCCAAACCATGCCCCAACCTAAAATTTCTTACTTTAGCTTTCAAGTAGGATTTTTTCACTTCTAGCTTCTCACTTTAGAAATTTGGGGAAAATCCCTATCATATTTAGGAAGAAACTAGCAAGCTATACATTTATAATAGAACTTTTCATGCAAATTCTTTTAGTACTTCCAAGTAATATCTTTGTGGGATTTTCATAAAAGCCAAAAACTGTAGGATAGGGTTAAATTCATAATCAAAGGTAAAGATGTAAAGTAGCAGTAACAACTACATAAATCTAAACCAAAATGACCCAAATCCAAAAAAGAAGACACAAGATAGCAAAGGAAATCAAATAAACACAAAACAATATCAAACTCCCAAGCTAAAGTTGATTCTTCTTCCTTGCATCTCCTCTATTTTGCTGCATTTCCAAGCCTTCCCTCAGATTTTGTTGTGTTCAAGTACCTTCAAGTGATAGTGATATGATAGCAAGAATTTTGGAGATAGTGGTTGACATAGGAAAAATTTGGTATTCCTGTCCACCTCATTTAGCCATGTTTCTCTATACTTTTACCTCTAGAAATTTTACTCTCTTTCCAATATCTTTGAGTACTCTTGTATATTTCTTCTCTTTTTTCATATTCTTCTTCATTTATGTTGTTCCTTATTACTTTCATTTATGTCTTTGATTTCTTCATCTAATCCATCTTCTGTTTAAAAATATTTTAGAAGTATGTTTTATTCCACTCTTTTAGTTGCATCTTCATGTATTTGACCTTCCTTGAAAATTTGAACATTTTGGAGCCACCATTTCCTAAAATAAATTCCCACCAATCAACCATTATTCCTTCCATCTCCTTATCTCTTGCTCACATATTCTCAAGCTTGAAGGGACATCTTAATGGGGGGTTGTCCAAGTGGAAGACCAACATGTTGGGAAGCGATGACTTAGTCATAGTGAGAATTGTTGTCTCAGATGTTGCTAGTATAGTTTCCCAATCCACAACCAACATGAATCTACCAATCCTTTCTGCCATGTGGGAAAAACCTTCCTCCTATTTGTCTAGGTAAACATACCATTTTTTGGCATAACATCCTTCAACCCATTATCACTCACAAAACTTTAGAAATCTATCTATACTTAGATACTTTGGATGTACTACCTTTTTTATCTATATTATTCAGGTTGCATTGAATTTTCCCCAAAATAATATTCCTCTATTAGATTTTGTATCATATACTGTAATTGAGTCCACATCTCTATTTTTCCCTTTTTTTGAATTGGTCCATATATATTTATTAAATATATTTCTTTGGCTAGCCACTCGATTCTCACCCTAACCACATACCAAGATGGAATTGATGCCACTAGTTTTACTTCTACTCTACTTGGATTCTAAAGAATTCCCAAACCCTTGGATACACCTTGGTCTGAGTCAAATGCACCCTCCCATTGACTCCATTTAGCCATTAAAACAATTTCTTCTTGCTATGTTAATATTTTTCTCGTCATAATATTATGTTTTCTCTTGTATGATCAACTTGGCGCTTGATCACATTGCTTTTGTTAGGGGCATTGATGCCCCTAAAATTCCACGTTATGGACTTCATGGTGACTTGGGAAGGGTTACACCCTTCCTTGACCTAAGTTACATTTTCCCTTTTATATTTCCTATAATTTCCAACCTTTCCTTGTTGGTTTTATTACATATTTTCCTTTTCTCTCCCAAAATTAGTTTACTTATTTTGGCCTTCATTGATCAATGGTTCTTTCTTCTAGTATTTCCTCTCCCTCTTAGAATTTAATTTCTCTATCTTGATTTGAATTTTCCTCTATTCCTCTAGTAAGTTCTAGTTGCAAGGCTTCCCTATTCGGGACCATATTTCCTTCCTCCATTAGCCTGGATCCTTCATCAAGCAGTCTTTCTAGCTCTCTATCTTTCCCTTCTATCTTCTCCTATGTGTTGGTTATCTTTATAACAATTTCAACTTCCTAATGCCTCCATTTATCTTCCTCAATATTTTATTTATTTGATTTTGAATACTCTCACCAATTTCCAATATAACTCCCTTCCTTGGTTCTAGGCTTTCACATCCATGCAAATCCTCACCGCAAATTACTATCTCTTGCTTATCATTTTTCTTTTCTTTCCAATTGTTTTCTTTATGATCTTTAGATCTTGATTTTTCCTTCTCTTTTTCTTCTTCATTTTTTGTTTCCTTCTTGTAGAGGGCTTTCCTTCCTTATACATTCTTGACTTGAGTTCCCTTTCGATTGGAACTTATTACATATTACCATTTGATCTTCTCTTTCAATATTTTGTCTCCACATTCCACTAATTGATCTAAATTATGTAGAACCTTCCATACATTTCATAAGTTTTTTCTTCCAAGTTTTCATATTATCTCATAAAAATCCCTAATCTATCCCCTATAGATTTGAGGGTTTCTAGATCCCAACATTCTGAAGGAAAATTGTAAAGCCTTATCCAAATTAGAATATCCTCAGTCAACTACCTTGAAGGATTAAACTTTGGCTCCCAATCCTTAATAAAATATCTAGTTGCTTCCATTAAATATGACCCCTCATTTAGTGTTTTCTACTTAATTACCTTGCTAGACATTCAACCAAGAAGAATCCATTTGAGATTGATTTCAAAGTTATATCCTTCCCCAAGTTCAGATTGCATCATCACCTTAATTTAGTCATTACTGGCCAATCTCCTCCCCATTTAAAGAAGAAATCTAATTCCCTCATTCCTTCTATTGAATTATCTAGGTTATCATTTTTTTAAAAGAAATAAATGCATCTACCTAAATATTTATGGTTAAGAGGAATTCTATTTGCACTTGGTACCACTCCTCCTGAGAGTGATCCTTCATTTTTTTGTCACTTATCTCAGTGGATGAATTATGCTGCCTAGGGTTCCAATTTTGCTAGTTGATGTCAAATCCTACCTAATGAACTGACAACCCCATTCTTCCCTTGTTCTCTTGGAAATGCCTCTCTTTCCATCACTTATCCATTTTCTTGTTTTCCACATTACCATATTGTCCCTTTCTTTCATACCCAAATCTCTTTTATCTTGGTTATGTCACCCTACTATCTTGATTCCACTTCCACTATGAAACCCACTAATTTTTCCTCCAATCACCAATATCCCTAATTTTTCTAGTCATCATACCTCCTCTACCATAATCTTTGGATGCAACTTTGCGATTAAATAAATGTTTTGAGTTGTCCCAACTTCTCCATCCATTTTCTCCATGGGTATTAGTCTATCTTCAAGATCAAACTGTAACACCCATTTGAGTTTTATCCACTTCAATATCATATTCTTTGTGTTTCCATTCCTTGACTGCTCCCTTCCTATACTACATTTTCTCTCCTCATAATTCTTAGATTGCTACTTGCCTTGGCTCCCTAATTGTTAATTCAAAATCCACCTAATCTACCCACACCTCTAATCCCATGCCATTCATTAAAAAAAAAAAAAAAAAAAACAAAACAAAACAAAAATAGGTCTTTATATATCAATTCTTACTAATTTATGATTTAATCAAATACATTTCAATTAAAATCATTATTTAAAAAATAAATAAATATTTATAAAAAATAAATTACATTTTACTTTAGATTAAATACAACTTTCTTCTTACATATTAAAAAATAAATTAAAACACGCATAAAAAACTAAATTAATACTTTTTATTATTTATTATTAGAACTTTTATTAAAGATACAATTAATTTTTCCAAAAATAATAAATTCAATATAATAAAAGGTTTAACTTACACAAATAAGAAAACTTCCCATTTTATATAGCTGAAAGTAATTAACAAATTATTTTTAATAAAATCTGATTTACATGATAATACTACAATTTTACTTTTCAAGTAATAAATTATAATTTTAATATGAATTTTATTCAAAATAATTTTAATATATATATATAATCTCTAAGATTTTCTAACTATTATTGCAACTATTGAATAATATATGCTTTAGGTAATTATTAAAATATTGTTAAGTGAATATTTTATTGGTTGAACGATTAAACTTTTTTTCTTGCTTGGAATGTTGTAGAAACATTATTAAGTGCAGTCTAAGTTAATACTATTATTTTCTTTAATCTTAATATTTTAAGTATTATTATGAATAAATTTGAATTTAGTTTTAAATTGAACTTATAATAAAATTAAATTATTAAACATAAAGAAGTTTCTAAAATTAAAAAAATAATTATAAAAGAAATATGTTAAATTATTAAACATAAAAAGAAGTTTCTAAAATTAAAAAAATTAACTATAAAAGAAATATTATAAATTTACTATTTCTTATAAAAATAAGTTTTTTTTTTTATAAATTAATATAATAAATATTATAGAACTTTGACTTTTACTTAGCCTAAAATGAAAATAATTTTATAAATTAATAAATAAATATTATAAATTTACTATTTACACCTAAAAAGGTTAATTTTCAATTTTTAATTTTAATTTTAATTTGTAAATCTTGGACTCACCTTCTTATGACTTGTAAACCTGGGGTATTCTGAGCATGGTTCAAATTGAGTTATTCTTGAATCTATGCAAATATTTTAGGAAATTTTTTAATTTGTTTCAATTTATAAATCATGTGAGTGTTTTGTTACTTTAATTTTAATTTTAATTTTTGAGTTTTCTTTGCAAATATTTGATAAGGTTATGCCAACCTTTAGTGTTGTTTGAATCATTATTCATAATCAAGAAACCATTATCCTTGATAGTATGCATGAAATTATTTTCATCACACAACCCATATAAATTATAGTTATAATTAGAAGGTTTTCTTATTATTTTTGTACATGAGGTTGACCTTTTTGTAAGAGAAATTTCTTAATTCTACCCTCTAGATGAAAACCAATGGGGCGATTTCAATCAAAGGTAAGAGATTCATTTTTGTTTCCAATTATAAAAATTGACATCCACTTATAAGTTTTCCCCCTAATTTTAAATAATATTATAGGGATACCCCCTATCTTTATTCAATTCATAATAAAAACAATTGAATTAGATAAATGAAAAAAAAATCATACTTGACAATTTTAGGAAGCACATAATTAGAAAAAATGTGAGGATTTATGAGAGTAATTTCAACCATGATAAGGGTTTTTTCGGATAGATCCAACATGCTACTAGCTTTCTCACTCTAAATTCTTCTATTAATAATGGATTCATTCTAGGCATAGGCTTCGTGTGCACTTTCTCATACCTATTATAGTCTTCCCAAACAATTTTGAATTTATTAAACACAACTAATTAAAACATAACTATTCTATATTAAATTAAGATAAAGAATTTATGAATAGTCTCCAACTCAGTTTTATTATTTTTAAAAATCTTATTATATATTATATTTTAATTTTTATAATTAAAAAATAAGATGTAATTTGTAATAAAATTCTATTGATGGTTCTTTATTCAAATTGGAGAACATATGCTTTAAAATAAATTCTTTGAAAATCATATCAGTAAATAAAGATAGTTTGGTTGGAAATTGAAATCTAAACCATAATTGTAAAGTAATAAAAATATTGAATAATAAATATAATATATTAAATTCATACAAGATTTTACAGTCTATAACTTACTATCTGTCAGAAACTAATGATTTTAATAAGAATATTAAATAATAAACTGTAAACCTTAATATTCCAATAAACTTAAAAAAAATTATCTAACAGATTGCCAGGCTGCATTGTTCAGTTGCACCTGATTTTGTTTGGAAGCAAAACAACTATTAGGTGGTTAAACGGGACTTCACATCCCAACAATGATCATAACAGAGGACAATGAAACGATAACAGAATTTTGCTTTATAATTGAATTATATCCTCGTCACATTTTACAACAAATCAATAGAAAAAACCAATGACAGAATTTCCGTAATTACAAAATAAAATCCATAACCATACCATGTTTCAGATGATTCTTTACAGGAAAACTTATTAAGAAGTCTTTGAAGAGATTGCATTTAATATTACAGGAAATGGTTTTCCACATTCTGCTAACCTCTCACTAATATTGAGCGTGTGTATCACAAAATTCACAACTATCTTTATACTTCAATGTCCATCTTCTTGTGGCAGTGGATAATCTTGATACTGGAAACTCTCTTTCCAAATCTAGCAATTTGATTTGCATGATGGTAGAGCTGCGTTGTGACAGAAAAACCCTTGTTACAATTAATTCACTCTTTCTGAGAAGAGAACCCAGAAAAGTCACTGCATGTCCACGCCTGTCAGGCCCAATATGGGCACGCACCATCTTCAATTTTGGCAATGTCACCTCTGCTTCTGGCATCTCACCTGATATCATCTCCTGCATAAAACATAATGTATACAAGAATGAAGGAAATAATGTGACTGCCCACAGATAAATAAGGAGCAGAAGATAAGTACCATTCTCGACAGTGCAAACAAGGCCTGATATAGAAGTAGGCCTATCATCACAAATTAAGAATATTTCACTTCTTTATTCAAAAGACTAACCTGGAAACATTCGCCATGCATTATCAACTTTTCAAGCTGAGGAAAACCATTCAAAACGGTAATACTAGGAAGTAGTGGATCATTGATTGTATTATAATTCTGAAGAGTAATTATTTTAACTGATTCTGCTCCTGAAATTCCTTGTAGTAATCTAAGCCCTCGGTATCCCCAATAATCCATGAGGCTGATTTCCGTCAACTGAGGGCAAGCCATCTGCAATGATATATCATGTCTTAAAACTCCAAGATTCAGGTACTTGAGATTGGAAGCATGTATCTTCAAGTTCTGCAGCTCCAAACAACATCGAATCCCCAAATTTCGAAGATGTGGGCACACATCCATGAATCTTTCAAACACGGCATCTTCCATACCCAGAATTTCGTAACAATAAAATATTGTCAGGGATCGGAAATCCCCAAATCTAGTGGGTATCTTGGGCAAATTGATGAATCTCAGTTGTAGGTTAGTGAGTTTTTCACAATTAAAAACGGAGTTCCCAACCTGCTGCACCATGGGCATGGATCCGTTAAGCCTCTTACCAGTCCTGGGATTTCTAACCCAGATTTGTAGAAACATTCGTTCCACCTGTTTTTCAGCTGCAAGGCGAATCCAGTTGTCCATATCAGCAGTCTTAGGGTCATCCAAGCCGATTTCAAGGTCCAAACAGCAAAGATCAACATCCAGTTGGAGCAGGGCATTGTTTATTATGAAGCGTATCTTGTCATCCTTTTGTTTCTCAAAATCTCCGGACCAAAAATTGAGAAAGGTTATTTGCTTGCTCAAGAATCGCCATCGCTGAGAGAGAAGGGAAAAGCGTACAACATCTCTGTAAGAAATCTTTGACAGAATATGAGTTGAAAGAAAATCATCTGATAATGCAGACAGCCTGTCTGTTGCGAATGCTGTTGCCATTACTGCTTCTTATTTTCTTTAACTGCAAAAGTTGCTCTGGAAATCTACAGAGAGCACCCACTGCGCGGATTGTGGAGTAACCAAACACAGATATGTATAAAGATTCAATCCATATACATTTGGTGCTGTTTGTTTACCGTTGACCGTGTGGAAGAACATTTGTAATGGGAAATATGAACGAGGATTCCCACGCTCACCTATGTGGAACCCACCATCACTCTCAATCAAACAAATATTTTGTGGAACCCACCATCACTTTTCAATAAACCAAACATCAATAAACCGTACGTTTTGAAATGCTCAATTTGCAGGCTATTTAGTGGGGACGCGGCTAAACTCCCGAGAAAACGGCCTGGTAGGGGCATGTAACATCATCAATATCGACTAGCAATCGCATCTTGCTGTGCAATGGGTATCAATTAAGAAAAAAATGTTGCATACATTTGTGTAGTATATGAGGTCAATTGGTGGGTCATTTAGTGAATGATGTTGTTTGTGCAAAAAAGGTCTCAATGGAAAAGTGATAGTTCCAAATCAACTATGCATCCACTTAGAAGGATCCAAATACAACCAAAACAAATTCTCTAAATTAGGAAGATAATCAGGCTCCATTACCTATAGGTTCATGTTATGTTTGCAATAGAGAGAGAGGGAGAAAAAGGGATAGAAACAAGGAGAGATAAAGTGGGGAAGAGTTTGAGAGAGAGATGGGTAAGGAGATAGAGATACATGTAACATCATCAATATCGACTAAATCGCATCTCTGTGCAATGGGTATCAATTAAGAAAAATGTTGCATACATTTGTGTAGTATATGAGGTCAATTGGTGGGTCATTTAGTGAATGATGTTGTTTGTGCAAAAAAGGTCTCAATGGAAAAGTGATAGCTCCAAATCAACTATGCATCCACTTAGAAGGATCCAAATACAACCAAAACAAATTCTCTAAATTAGGAAGATAATCAGGCTCCATTACCTATAGGTTCATGTTATGTTTGCAATAGAGAGAGAGGGAGAAAAAGGGATAGAAACAAGGAGAGATAAAGTGGGGAAGAGTTTGAGAGAGAGATGGGTAAGGAGATAGAGATATAGAGAAAGTTAGAGATGGCGATGGAGATGGATATGGAGATGGAGATGGAAAGGGATATGGAGAGAAGGAGAGGGAGAGATAATGATAGAGAGGAGAGAGGGATAAATAGAGATGGAAGAGATAAATATAGAGAGAGAGGGAAAATATAGGAAGTAATAGAGATAAACAAAGACAGACAAGCAATAGAGAGAGATATAGAGAGGGGGGAGAAATGGGAAGTGGAAAGATAGAGAGATATGCATAGAGATAAGGAGGAAGAAACGAGGAGTGTGAGTATATAAGTGTGAGAGAGATATGGAGAGAGATAGAGAAGGGCATATATATATATATATATAAAGTGAGGGAGAGGGAGGTAGAGAAATACAAAGAGGAGAGAGGAGAAGTCAATACTCAATCTCTCTCTTCCTCTCTCATCCCTATTTCTCTCTATATTTGTCTTCCCTTCTCTCTTCCTCTATCTCTCTCTATCACTCTCCCTTTTCTCTCTCTATTTCTTTGTTCCTCTCTTTAGGTCATATTTATCCCCTCTCTCTTGATCAATAAAACTATTTGATTCTTTATATGTATTTTATTATATTATTTGATAATATATAATATTATATATATATACACATGCATATTTACATACATATATATAATTATATTTTTACTAATATGTAATTTTTATCATTACTAATGATATAATTATATAAATTGATAATCTAGTTATAAATATAATAAATTTAACATATTATATTATAGTTATTTATAATGAATATATTAAATAATTTAAATTTAAGACTATTACAACTATTATAGTTTTTTGCATTTTTTAATTGAATAAAAGTTTTATTTAGAAATAAATCTAAGCACGCATTATACGGACATAATTATTATGTGAGAATGAAAAATAATAAAGCATATTACCATTTAATCTTCTCTTTCAATCTTTTGTCTCTATATTCCATTATTTGATCTAAATTCTATCTCACTTGGTAAGTGGGGTGTGGGTTTAGTATTTATATAGATCCTTACAAACATTCTGTAAGCTTTGTCTTCTAGGTTCTTATATGATCTCACAAAAATCCCTAATGTATCCCCTATATATTTAGGGTTTTTAGATCTCCTAGTATTTTGAAGGAAAATTGTAAATCCTTATCAAAATTAGAATATCCTCAATCACCACATGCCTTGAAGGATTAAAGTTTGGCTTCCAATCCTTAATAAAAAATCTAGTTCCTTCCATTAAATATGACCCCTCATTCAATATTTTCCACTTAGTTACCCTTGTGAGACATTCAACCAAAAAAAATCCATTCAGGAGTGATTTCAAAGTTACATCCTTCCCCCATTTTAGATCACACCATCACCTTAATTTACTCATTACTAGCCAATCTCCTCCCCATTTAAAGAAGAAAGCTACTTCCTTCATTCTTGTTATTAACTTCTCTAGGCTATCATTTAAAAAAAAAATATACCTAAAGATTTAGGTTAAAAGGAATTTTATTTGCACTTGATGCCATTCTTTCTCCACCTGATAGTGATCCTTCATTTCTTTTGTCACTTATCTCGACAGACCAATTCTGCTGCCTAGGGTTCCATTTTTCCCAACTATTTTCAAAGCCCATTTGATGGCCTAATAACCCTATTCTTACTTTATTCCCTTGGAAATACCTCTCTTTCCATTGCTTGTTTGTTTTCTCATTTGTTGCATTAGCATATTGTCCCTTTCTTTCATACATAAAGCTTTGATATCTTGGCCATGTCATCCTAAGTTATCTTGATTTCACTTCCCTTGCAACACTCACCACTTCTTCCTCCAATCACTGCTATCCCTATTTTTCTAGCCACCATACCTCCTCTACCATAATCTCTAGATCGAACCCTTCCACCCATTTGAGTTTTTTCCCCTTCAATATCATATTCTTTGTGTTGCCACTCCTTGATTCCTCCCTGCCTATCCTGCATCTACTCTACTCACGATTCTTGGACCGCTACTTGCCTCTGCTCCAAGTCGACCATTCCAAATTTTGCCACATGCCTACTCCTTACCCTTATTCTCCAATAAAAATAAGGAAAAATAAATCTTTCAATTTTTACTAATATATGATTTAAACAAATACAATTTAATTAAAAAAATTATTTAGAAATAAATAAATATTTATTAAAAAATTAATTTTTTCATATTTTCTTTAAATTCAATACAACTTTCTTGCTTATATATTAACAATAAAATTAATACATTTTATTATTTATTATCAAAACTTTTATCAATATAATAACAATTTTATCCAAAATAGATGGCAAAAAGTAATCTTACAAGAAAACAAATACTGTATAGGCAAGAAACTACACGGGTCTCTAATTCAAAGGCTGAGAATTTTATGTCTACACATTATATAGATTTAGTGTGAGAAGAGTGATTTTTTTTCTTGATAATTCAAAAAATAAAATTTAATTTGTCAAAACAAAATTTTATTGACTATTCATTATTTAAATTGAAGAAGGACATGCTTTACAAGAAATTATTGATAGAAATTTTGAAATTCAAATAAGAATAGTTTGGTTGGAAATGGAAGAGCATATATATAGCTAGAAATATGATACATTAAATTCATACAAGAGTTTACAATAAATTGTACATTTCTATAACTTGCCCAAAACTATTTCAAACTATCTGTCATAAACTAATAATTTAATAAGAATATTAAATAATAAACTACAAAGTCATTAAAATTACTATATTACAATAAATAAATCTTATTGTTCATGTAAACTGTAACATTCCAACAAACTTTAAAAAAATCATAATAGACGACAATAAAATTTTAAACGACAACAGAATATTGCTTTTTATAATTGAATTAAATCCACATCACATTTTTAAAAAAATCAATAGAAAAAACTTGAGAGAATTTTACTTCAGTAATTACAAAATAAAATCCAAGAACATAACTATCCCATTTTTCATATTTTTCGATCTAACAACACTGATCATTGAAAAAGATAGCTAGAAATGTTTCTTGACAAGGAAAACTTAAGAAGAGTTTGAAGAAATTGCATTTAATATTCTGCTAACCTCTCACTAATATTCAGAGCGTGCTTCACAAAATTCACAAATTTCTTTCGACTTCAATGTCCATCTTCTTGTGGCAGTGGATAATCTTGATACTGGAAACTCTCTTTCCAAATCTTGCAATTTTTTTCGCATGATGGCAGAGCAGCATTGTGACATAAAAACCCTTGCTACAATTAATTTATTCTTTCTGAGCAGAGAACCCAGAAAAGTCACTGCAAGTCCACCCCTGTCAGGCCCAATATGAGCACGCACCATCTTCAAATTTGGCAATTTTACCTGCTCTTCTGGCATCTCACCCGACATTATCTCCTGCATAAAACATAATGTATACAAGAATGAAGGAAACTAGGTAAGTAGGTAAGTAGGTAAGTACCATTCTCGACGGTGTATACAAGGCCTGATATCATCACAAATTAAGAATATTTAACTTTAGTATACAAAATACTAACCTGGAAACATTGGCCATGCATTATCAACTTTTCAAGCTGAGGAAAACCCTCAAGAACAGTAATACTAGGAATTTCTGGATCGATGGCATTGCTTCTATTATAATTCTGAAGAGTAATTATTTTAACTGATTCTGCTCCTGAAATTGCTTGTAGTAAGTTAAGCCCTCGGTATCCCCCCTGATCCATGAGGTTGATTTCTGTCAACCGAGGGCAAGCCATCTGCAATGATAAATCAGGCTTTAAAACTCCAAGATTCAGGTACATGAGATTGGAAGCATGTATCTTCAAGTTTTTCAGCCGAAAACACCTTCGAATCCCCAAATTTCGAAGATGGGGGCACACATCCATGAATCTTTTAAACATGGCATCATTCACATTCGGAATTTCGGAACAATAAAATGTTGTCAGGTGTGGGAAAACCCCAAAAGTCGTGGGTATCTTGGGGAAACGGATGAGTCTCAGTTGTAGGTTAGTGAGGTTTTCACAATTACAAACAGAGTCCCCAACCTCCGCCTCGGAAGATCTGTTAATCCTCTGACCAGTATTGGGATTTCTGCGAGAGATTTGTAGAGCGATTCGTTCCACCTGTTTTTCAGCTGCAAGGCGAATCCAGTTGTTCATATTGGCACTCCTAGGGTCATCCAAGGCGATTTCAAGGTCCAAACAGCAAAGATCAACATCCAGTTGGAGCAGCGCATTGTTAATTATGGTGTGTATCTTGTCATCTTCTTGTTCCTCAAAATCTTCGAACCGAAAATTGAGAGAGGATATTTTCTTCCACAAGAATCGCCATCGCTGAGAGAGAACGGAAACGCGTACAACATCTCTGTAAGAAATCTTTGACAGAATATGAGTTACAAGAAATTTATCTGATAATGCAGACAACCTGTCTGTTGCCAATGCTCTTTCCATTACTGCTTCTTATTTTCTTTGCCTGCAAAAGAACCTCTAGAAATCTACGGAGAATGCCTACTGTGCGGAATGTGGAGTAACAAAAGACATATGGATATATATAAAGATTCAATCCATGTACGTTTAATGCTGTTTGTTTACCGTTGGCCGTGTCCAAAACATTTGTAATGGAAAATATGACACACATAATAATAAGGTATAAATTCCAACGAGGATTCCCACGCTCACCATCACTTTCAATCAAACAAACTAGGCTTTGAAATGCTCAATGTGCAAATGCTCAATTTGCAGGCTATTTAGTGGAGTCTTCTCCCAAAAATAAAATAGTTTGGATATCATAAGTTATTTATTTAAAGTTTTATTGTCTTTGTTTCAAGTATTTTTTTTTTCATTCAAGAGGATTTCATCTAGGTATGTGGAACTCAACATCACTTTCAAATTTTTGTTTTTTGTTTTTGTTAATTATTTTTATGATTTGTATCAATGAAATAATCATAAGTAATTTGCAGGTCATGTCTTCTCTTCAAAACAGAACAATTTGTAGATCATAATTTATTGGTTGTTTAAATTCTCTTTTTTCTGAAAAAGTCTTTCTTTTTCTTATGAAATTTGATTGTCTTTATAATAATTATCTGTTCTTTCATTCAATATCATTCACAAGTATTTACACATACTTTCCTACTTTATGAATATGTGATGCACATAGGAGAGAATTTGTTTAGATTGATAGAAAATAAATATATATAGTTTATGATTAAGTGAGTGAATAAATATAGTAATTATATCAATTAGGAAGCTTTTTAAAATAGGTATAATGAAGTTTTGGATGAAGATGATGAGTGGGAAAACAAGTTTTCCATAAGGTTTGAGGAGGTAATGCTTGGGAGGAGCAAAGACATATGAAGAGGATCAAGACTAAAATGGAGATCTTGAAGGGGATTCTAATAGGTAGTTTAAGGATGAATGGTACCATCCATTAGTTGAAGAGGAGGAAGAACAAATGATTGACATTTGGTTGGAGGAATAGTAGAAGTCTACCTCTATGAATTGTAGGGTGGTATCTTCAAGTGTGTTGGACCATGCGATGATGAAGGATTTATGTTGGTTCTTTTAAGATTTTCATGACATTCAATGGTTGGGTCTTCTAAAATAACTTCATCACAAGTAGATGTATCTAGAGAAGAACAACTATAATTTTCTTTCTTATCAATGATTGCATCCTCTTGTTCAATAATGGCTTCCTAAATAGGAGAAGAGAAACAAAGGATTCTCATGGCTCTCAATAATGGGTTCCTCTAACACAAAAATATCTTCTTCACAAATATGAGAGATATTGGGAGAAGAAAAAACTTGATTGTCATGGTTGTCCAAGATTTAATTCTCCTTCACTAAGTTTCACCTAGGAGAGAGGGATCAATGAACAAAAAGAAAAGAGGGGAAAGGACTTCATTTTCATGTGCTTGTAAAAATAATTTCCTAGAGTATTCAACAAGATCTAAAAATAAAATATGAATTATGATAAAAAGAGAATTTTGAAAATATTATGTAATAATTGTTCTCCAGATCTCAAATGCAATTGTTTTTCCCAATTTGCTAATAGTTTAAATTTGGGAATCCAAAATCTTGCTAATAGTTTAAATTTTGGAATCCAAAATTGACTAATAGTTTGAGCTGCAACGTGGCTTGAATCACCACATTTTTACAAAATTTTATTATAGTCTTATTTAAATTGCCAAATAATTTATTTTAATTAAAATCTCAACTCTAAAATTTGCCACCATATTTGATACATGATTAGATCAAATTTGAATTTTTTTTATAAATTATAGTAGAAATCTATATTAAGTTGCCAATAGTATATTGTAATTATTAGTTGCTTTAGGACCATATTTCTAATCTTTAGTTTCCACCATTGATTTATAATATAATCTAATGGCCCTTGTTGTATTCCATGAGGTAAAATGTACCCATGATTTGTAATGCTCATGGGGCCCACAATTTTGGGTCTCATGAGCATTATAGATTGTGAGTAAATTTACCTTATAGAGTACAAGGGTCATTAGATCAATGATCTAAAAGCAATTATGAGCCCCATGAGAATTATAGATCATGGGTGCATTTTACCTTGTAGAATACAATTAAGGTCATTATATTATATTTTAAAAAAATGGCGGAAAGTAAATATTATAGTCCACCCCTTCAACACATCGACAATTTCCACCCTCGAGCCCCTAATTTTCCATGAGAATTATTTTTAGATTGGATAGATGCACCATCATAATTAATGCATTTTTGTATTATTTTTCAAGATTAGCCAAAATTTTCTACTAAATTTTAGTGATGTAAAAAAATCATTGATCATAAAATTATTATTTTTTTTAAAAAAAAGGAAAGATTCACTAATAGAAATTAATCTTTTTTTCTAAAAAAATGAAATATTCTCCATAATTTTATATCTTTTTTTGAGGGGGGCTTCTTAAAGTTATCACTGATTTCTACCCTAAAAAGTGTCTTATCGATCACATTTGATCAAATTAACCTTGACAAGTGCTCATATTTTTAAGGAGTCCTAATTAAGCAGAGCCTAAACCCTTGAATCAAATTTAAATGTGTACAAAAGAGCTATAAATGGGCGCTACTGCCCTAGTCCAAGTGTTTTGGCCAAAAAAATTAATTTCCCATTTATGTTTGTCTCTAGCTTTGAAGATATGAACTCAAATTTGGGTCTTGCTGGTAAATTAATCCTAAAAAGTTAAAATGAGTTGGCCAACACTTTAAATTATTCTTATGTTCCACTATAAATATAAGAATCATTATTCCAAATAAAAGAGAGAAGCAATCAATATGCATCAAAAACTTTTCCAAAGTACATCCATTATTATAGATTTGCAGGGAAAATTTTAGAATGAATCAAGCTACTATAATGATTGGAGTTTGATTCCAATAGAAGGACATGATTGAATCTAGGTTTGGGAGATAGCTTTGGCTTCCTTAATGAATTTTTTTCAAAGTATTCTCATCTTCAAACTTTGATCTCCTTATTGTCCAAAGTAAGGTATTTATGCATTTGGATTTTCACTAAGGTATTTGAATTTCTCTTGAGTTGATCTTGCTTTTTCCATTTATGAATCCTTATCTAACACACTTTAACAAGGTTTTTATCATTTTAGCTCATTATGGATTTAGACACACTTAAGGTTAGGATCATACACATTTATTAGTCAATCAATCAACTATTTATGGAGGTAGAAATATCAAAACGAGGTTTTGACCAAGGGAAACTCCTATATAGCAAACCCTTTCCCCCTCCTTGTTTTGATTTTGCAGGTTTAGATCCAAAGATTACAAATTATAGAATGAAAGAGTAGAGTGTAGACTTGTAGCTTTCATGCTATAAAGTTCCAAAAAAATTATTCATACACCTTTGTCAAGGGCACTAACACCCTTGGCCTCCCAATTTGGCTTCAAATTTGTAAGATAGGTGCACAAAAGTCTGCCCTTGTTAGATATTTCTTTTTCTATTGATTTTTTATTTTTTTAGTGAAAATAAAGCGTGTTTTTAGATTAGGATTTATACTTAATTAAATCAATTAAATCCAACATAAATTCAATCAATTTTCAAGACAACAAAAGAACCAAGTCCATGTCAGATTGGATCTCCTTTTAGGTTGTTAGCAAATCTCAACATGTCATGTCCCTTTCTCTGGAAAAATAGTTGCAAGGTAGAATATAGGAATTCTACTACATTCCTCTATAGGAGCTCTTCTTAGTTTGTAATTTGGGAAGTAGCATCTATAATGAAGGTCCCACAACATATACAGAGCTTGTGGGAAAATAATCATCTACTAGAAATATACCATCATCAGAAAATCATTAGCTCAGGCTCACTATGCCAGGATAGAGTCGATTCCAGGAATCTCTTTGTATTCCTCTATAGGAGCATGTTTAGGTGTGTGGTTTGGAACATAGCACCTATGATGGAAAATTCACATCATATCCAAAACTCAAGAAAGGACAATTGGATAGTGGAAAGATATCACTAATAGAAGGTGAATGTACTAGTCAATTGGCACCCACCCTTTAATAGGCTTGAAGGATAAGGCATTGCAAGATCATGCAAAAGTAACGAAAAAGTTTTAGGAAGGTGGAATGATCAGGGCAAGCATGTGGATGGGTCTGTAGAAAGTCATTCCTATTGCAAAAGAATCTATGCTGACCTTAAGGCCAACCTAATGTAGCATGTTGGGAATTCAAATTGTGGGCTTTCACACCAATTAGGCTCAAGGCCAACCTATTCCTCAAAGTGAAATGTTAGCATATAAATGTAGGGAAACCAATTCATGTTAGGAATCAAATTCTTATGTCACTTTCTTGTAAATTTGGGACACTTCTGTGCTATTTCCTTTTGTGGATGGAATCCCATAGAAATTGTGTCCATTTGACGAAAACCTAGTGTTCACTAAGATCATAGGACAAAACCCCTTTGGTTATTGAGGGAATTCTCATTCAAAGATTGCATTTGGGATTCAAATATTCTATAAGGAAAAGATAATTTTACTATTGATCTATGGAAGCAATTATAAATAATTTCAAATCATTGTCTGAATTGTAGTCACTATATAATACACACATTCTAGATTTCTCTTCATATTTTGGAGTAATATTTGTTGTGTCTATTTTTCTATATTTGAATTCCAGATGTAAGTTAGTATTTGTTAAAATAATATGTGTAGTGTAGAAAATTGTATCCCCTTACATTTTTACACTTGTTTAGCCCCTTTGTTAAAAATGGGTTTATTTATGCCTTAATTGGTTCTATTTTGCATCCACAAGCCTAATTAAATGCATTTTTTGAGGATAATCCCAACACTTAAGAAATGAAAATTCATAATTTAATATTTGAGGTTATGTGTTCTAGATCTAGTGATCTGGGACTCATACACCCCTTTGGGCCTATGGGTCCCACCTAGGTCTCAAAACCTGGTTTTAAATGTTGCATTGAATTTAACACTTCTTGGAGTTTGTTTCCCATGTTTAAGCCACCAAGACTCATATGCCAAACTTGGCATATGAATACCACTTTAACTTGGACCTATTTTAAATCAAATTCTTGGCAATATTTTTCTCCTAGATCTAATGTTGGCTTGTAGTGTTATAATTTTAGGAAGTTAGAAATAAACAAGTATAAATACAAGACTATTTCACATAATTCACCTAAGCAATCTTATGAAGCATCCTAACATTCTAGCTAAGAAATTTCATGAGATCAAGAGCATTCAAGAGCTGATTATCAAGCATTTGGAGTAGCATTCAAGATTCAAGCATCATGTCAAAGTATTCATGCATCATGTGCATTTGTGAGATAACATTTGTGATGTATGTTTCATGATTCAATCAAGCATTCAAAGGCATTATCTCATATCAAGATCAAGAGTCAAGATCCACATCCATTGGAGCTATTTCACACAAGTTTACAACCTTCATTTTAAGGGTTTCGTGAGTTGCAACATTTCATTTGTTAATTCATCATTCCTTCATGCTATTTCATTTCATTTCAAGGTTTAATTACCAAAATGGGGTTTGACCAAGGAAAACCCATATTCCCTAACACAACAACATTTTCCACTTTTGATGTGTGTTTTGTAGATTTAGGTGAATTGGAGCTTGAAGATCCTTTGTAGAAAAAGTTGAAGAAGTTGTCAAAGTTGTTAAGAAGTTTTCATCTTCATAAAAACTCACCTACAAGCCAGAATTCAAAATTTAGGGTTGAAGAATTAGACAAGACAAAAGCTATAGAAGATCACTAGAGGACACATAAATATCAATCAAACCCTAACACTAGGACTAAATAGCCCGTATGGGCATAAAAGTCCCAATATATCCCTTTTTCCAGTTTTCTGTAGATCCTAATCAGTCACCAAAAGATTTCAGATTTTACCTAGATTCCTATAGCAATACTAAGTCACCTAGCTTGGTGTATCAGTCCTACTACACTTCAAAATGAAAAATTTAAAAGTTGGAGACCTTGTTTTGACCTCTCCATTCTTCTAGGTACTTTTTTGTTTGATGTTGTTTGCCAATTTGATTTAATACTTTCAAGTTTCTAGGGTTTAGTACATTAGAGTTTTCATTTCTCCTTTAAAGTTTCATTTAATGGTGAACCCCTGTTTAATCACACAAGGAGACACCTAGTCCTTCCCTTAATTGAGTTACTTCATTGAGGAATCTTTGTTTCCTAATGAAATAAAGAATGGAATAGGTTCTAAGTTCCATCTCCTAAAAGGTGGACACCTCATTTGGTTTAATATTTTATGGACATTAAAGTGGTATCAAAGCATGATTCTGCCAACCTGTATGGTTTCTAATGATTAATGTTGGCAAGTGAAGGGTAGATCAAGTTCTAAAGGAGAGAACTAAAAAAAGCGAAGAAAGAAGAAATGATGGAGGAGGATGAATCTAAAATATTTTTTGAGGAAATGATACAAGGGAAATATCATCTTGCTGACATGTTTAGCTAGATATTTCAATGGATGTGGACTAATGTAAGGAACTTGGAGAATCATAACATTAATGGAGCTAGTTCCTTTAGTCAATCAAGTCGTAGAAATGGGAAAGAGAAGGTGATTGCTATACAAAGTTACAAAATGGACTTTAGTAATTTAGGCCCCTTAAGTCCATGTTCATTCAAAGAGTGGAAGAAGTTTCAGAGGGAGAAACTAACCTCCATGATGACATCTCAAGAGCTTATGAAGAATACAAGGCTTTGGACCATCCAATCAAAGATATATTGTCCTTGAAAGATTTCATGGCATTGAAGAAGAATAAAAGGGTAACTTACCATTCACCCCATGAAGCCAAAAGAATTGGAGAACTCATTGGTAAAGCTATCTATTTCCCCTTATGATGGATTTGAGAAAAACATTGTGAGGGCATGGTTATAAAAACTTGATATATATTTGACACTTAAGCCAATATCCAAGGAAGATTTCATAAAATTTTCCACCTTGCATTTGGAAAAAAATACTCATGATTGGTGGTACCATGGTTTGGTCGCTCAAAGCCACAAATTGATCAAATCTTATGATGAATTCTAAAATAGACTAGTTGAGAGATTTGATAATAGAGTTCTAAAAGAATATTTTAGAGAATTGGCTTACCTCAAGAAGAAAGAAAGTGTGGAAGAATATGTTGCAGATTGTCATAAGCTATCAATCATGGTAACTAAAATTTTAGAGAGAAGACTCATAGTCCCATTCATAGAAGGCTTAATGGAACAACTTAGGGGATTTGTGAAGGCATTCTACCCCTCAATAGTTTAGGAGACTATCCGAAAATCCTAGGATCTAGAGAATTTTGTTCCCCAGTAGAATTCAAAACCCTCAATATAGAAAAAAAAAAGGGGAATTTCCAAAAGAAGCTTCAGACTACTCAAAAACCAACTCCCCCTTCCACACCTAAGAAGAATAATTTGATGAGACTAATAATGAGCTCGAAAGGAAGAAACTTTGTTTCTCTGGCAACAAACCCTAGGTTCTGAGACACAAGTCTCTTGGAAAAGGGAAAGTCCACTATATAGAATTCATCTCTAACAAAGAATTTGAATTATATGGCTTGAAGAGTTTCATGATTTGAAGGAAATCCCTCCATAGGAAGAAGATAAGGATTAGAATAATGGTAACATTCTAACATCTCTATCCAATGCACATAGATAACCTTCTTTCAAGGTCCGAGGAGTCCTTACCCAAGAAAGAGTGACATCCTGATTGATGAAGGAGCTACTCACAACTTCATTAATGAAGAACTTTTGAGGAGAAGAAGGCTGGATGTGAAGAAATTTGAAGGCTTCATTTTCACTATGGTGGATGGGTATAACTTACCCTACAAGGAGAAATTATGGAAGTTGGACATAAAATTTCTAAATCATAAGTTTTGTGATGATTTATATATTATTAGTATGGGTGAAATTGATGTGATTTTGGGTGTGCAGTGGTTACATTCATTGGGAGAACTTACACTTCAAACTACCAAACGATCAAGCTCAAGTTCAAAACTAATGGTCTATGGTGCTGGTGAAGAAGAAAGATGCCACTCTATAGATGCACATAGACTACTGGGCATTAAACAAGAAGACCATTGCGAATCGATACCCCATACTGTGGATAGATGAGTAGATTGATGAACTACTTGGTGTGATATACTTCTAAAAGATTTACCTGAGGTCTAGATACCACCAAATCTGAATGAGGAAAGAAGATGTTCAAAAGACTGCTAGGTTTTAGTACCACTATGGGCATTTTGAGTTCATGGTTATGCCCTTTGGTTTGACCAATACTTCAGAAAATTTTCAATCATGCATGGAACATGTGTTTGATAAGAACTTAGAAAGTTTGTGTTGGTTTTCTTTGATGATATTTTGATTTATAACAAAGCATGGGAAGAACATTTGAAGCATTTGGATATTGTCTTGGGAATATTGGAGCAATAGTCTATCTTCAATTTATTGTTGGCATTCTCTCTCCTGGTAAAGTAACTCTTTGTTAGGTATCTTCTTCAATTTCGTGTTGGCTTCTCTTCCTTGGATAACTTTCCCATTGTTCAATGGTAGTACTCTCTTTGCATTTTTCAAGAACAGTCTAGAAGATTTCTCATTTTTTGTAATGCTGTAATATTTTTCAGTTACCCTTCGGATTTATTGTATGTATAAATTAAAATAAGGTAGCATCTTCCATGAATTACTGATGTATCTAATCTAATCTTAATCTTTATGTACAATTCATTGGATGTTTGAGGAAGCCAACTGCAAGAATCATGATTTTCGATTAGGCTTTGTGAGATGTAGAGATGGATCCATAATGGAGGACATTGTTGTAGCTATACTTGAAATGGCTTAGTGTATCTGGCAATAGATCGATGGATTGACATCCATGAATCTTTCAAACATGGCCTCATCCACATTCATAATATCAAAACAATAAAATGTTTACGGGGATCAGAAAAACCCAAAAATTAGTGGGTATTTTAGGGAGATTGATGAATTTTAGTTGTAGGTTAATGAGGTTTTCACACTTAATAATAAAGTCTGCAAGCTCCACCATGAAATAATCGTTAAGCCTCTTACCAGCCTTTGGATCTCTATAAGTGATTTTTAGAGCCATGCGTTCCACCTATTTTTTAGCTGCAAGGAAAATCCAATTGTTCATATCGGCAGTGTTAGGGTCATCCATGGTGATTTGAAGGTCCAAACAGAAATGACGAGCATCTAGGTGGAGAAGGGAATTTCTAATTATGATGTGTATCTTGTCATCTTTTTTTCCCCAAAATCTTGACAACGACATCTTGAGAGAGAAGAGAAGAGCGTACGACATCTCTGTAAAGAAATCTTTGAAAAAATATGAGTTAAAAGAAAATTATTTGATAATGCAGACAACCTGTCTATTGTGAAGGCTCTTCTAATTATTGCTATCTTATTTTCTTCAACTACAAAAGAACCCACTGTGTGGAATATATGCAACCCTTCTGTGGATTATTGGTGTTATGCATTGAATGGTATGTGAAAAGTTCCATGTGCAACCTTTTTATGCTTGAGACCCTAGTTGTGTGTGAGACTGCTCATGCTAGAAGTGTATGCAAGAGCTTATGGTGCTGCAACAAGGAAGACTAGAGGTAAAAGAGCTAATGTTAATTTTGTTGAAGAAACACCTGCTACTTGTAACTCAAAGGACTGAACAATTGATTTGTTCATCAAAATTTTGTAGTCCTGAATGCCAACATAGATTTTATAGCTTAATTTTGATTTTGAGGCATTGAGGAAGTTCACATGAGGGTGTATTTGTTCACTTAACTCAGAGATGGTGGACCTCCTCTATTTTAAGATTCATGAAATGGCCTTTGTGGTATTTTACCTATTTTAAGATTCATGAAATGACCTTTGTGGTCTCGTATGTAAAATAAAATATGGCATTTATTGTAATAGTTAATTGAGAGAATATTATGATCATATTTCCTGTGTAAGGAATTGTGTACGTTTATTTTTTAATGATGTGATGGATTTCATATGTATCTATTATGCTCAATGATGGTAATATGGTTGGAGGGTGAGTAGGGGAGAGGACCCAATATTGGTGTGGGTACCAATAGTTGTCATCGTACATTTACAATCAAAGTCTAATATCTTAAAAGTATGGAACTAGTAATTGTAAGAGAGAATCCAATAGTTGAAAAAAAAAATGCCCATTACATTCAAAAAGCAACAAATTATATGATGCTACATTGACACACTAAAAAACATGACTTAATGCACCACTATTGGTCTAACTTTTTTGGGGGGTCTATTATGACCCCTCAACAAAAATCATGTTGATGACACCTTTTTTCTCGGTCTATGTGGGTGAAACAAAATATTTGAATTGTCCACATCCCTGACCATTTGGGGATATAATTTTTTAATGTCAATATTGCATGTTCATTGCTATGTCGACCCATAAAATTAGGGTGCACCATTGTTGGACCCTCTCAGGCCCTAACATCCTTAGATTGTTTTTTTTATTGTGTCCATTTATGTAAAGGTTGTAATCATGTAATGATTATATATAATCTTGTATTTGATCATTGATTTTGTTTACTCTTGTATTTTATATGTATATTTGTAGTTACAACTCTTATGGTGTTTTGTACTTTGGTTTAATGAAATTGTGAAATTAAATGTGAGATCTTGTTTGTCTTAGGTTAGAGTTACTAATTGTATGTAATTGGGTTCTACTATTTTGAATTTGAGTCATCCATGCTTGAGATGAGATTCATTTCATTGTACTTTGTGTATGACATCATTTGAATTACTTTTTGTTTACCATCTTTTAAGGGATTTAGTATGTTTGGAGAAATCTTTATTATAAGATGTATAAGCCAAATTTTCTTGTGGAGTTGTTACGAAGTAGAAGGGTTATGATTCTTTTATCATTTAAATTCTATGAGTAGATATAAATAATGAGAAATGTGGCATGCATAAATTCTAAGCCGGTAGTTAAAGCACCACAAAATTCCTACACTCAATCAAACAAAAATCAATAAACCCTAGGCTATGAAATGTTCAATGTGTAGATCTCAAAAATAAAATAGTTTGGATATCATAATTTACGATAGTTTAAATTCTTTATTTTTTAATTTAAATGTTTTAAATTTTTATTGTGTTTGAGTTACATATCATTTTTTTTATTCAGAATCCCAAACAAATGTTTACATATATTTTCCTATTTTCTTTTTAGAAATATGATATGTAAATGTGCAACCTATTTTTTCTTATATATTTTGAAAAACAATTAACATATATTTTTATGATTCTCATTGTTTTTTTTTTGTTTTTTTGAAATTTTTAAGTTTTTATTGGATAGATTAATACTTGTAGTTGTATTCAAGCAATTTATGAATCAATAATTTTTTTTTGTCTTTTGACTTTAAAATATGTTTTATCTTTATCTCTTTTGAATATAAATCTTAAACCTAGAAATATGAACATAAATGCCACATATAATAGTGAGAATTTAATCGACAAGAACCATAAATTAACAACTTCCACATAGTTGACACTATGCTGATGGGACGATCAATGGTGACTGAGGCTAAGACTTTGAATGAAAGCTCTACGTGTTCCTTGATTTGTCAGATTATTGTATGGTACTACAAACAAGTGAACTTTGAATGTGTTGTGTCATGTATCCTACACTAGCCCAATAATAGCAATTCGTCCAACCATATTTTGTATCGTAAGCTTGACTAATCTTTTATGTAAGATGCTCAACTCAGACTCACACAAAATTTAACAACAGAAATCAGCTTGCACTCAGAAAATGTTATCAAACCCAAAGAAAAGGTAATATCAGAAAAACAATTTCTCAGATAAACACTAATCCAGAATAGAAATCAAGACAAAACGAGTAGTGAATTATAATTGCAGATTGATCTGTACACAATTTGACTAGCAACCCAGCACAAATATGACTGAAGATACAGTGCTCAATGGTGCACACGAATTGAGTCAAAACTAACAGCAAGAAAGTACTGATGTGTATCCGAGTAGGGGAGATCCGCCAATAGACAACACAGGTCACACCCGTCTCCTGCAATGAATAGAAGTATCCAAACCAAACTCGACGGGCCCGATTTCCAGAGAAGAATATGTAATAACAATCATGGATTGCAGGGACCAAAATCTAAATGATGTTCTTTCACAATAGCCTCAAATGTCACATGAGATCTCAATATCGATAGTCGCCAAACATCGGCTTAAATGGTATAGAGTGGAAGATGTCGAGTCTGTAAACCAATATCCTTTGTGGATTTTCCTTTATTGTGCTACCAACTAATGAAGTGATGCCCCTGTGAAGACTCAAAGACCTGCAAGCAATTGTAACTCACAGGAAATCGTTGGAAGGGAAGTCTTGAGATGAGGCAATGAGCCCCAGGCTCCACCGAATGCCAAGTTCAATCGCACTTCCCTAGATGCCACCTAGAACCTGCGAAATTAAGAATGAGCAAGAGTCGTGCCAACCTGAATATGTGAAAGGAATTAGAACACAAAACCAAGAAGATTATCGCCCACCCTGTCACAAACTACAAGGGGCTTTCATCCCTCACAACTGCCAAAAAGTTATTCACTTCATCTGTGATAATCTTCATTTCCAAAAACTTCAATATTAATATGAAATAGATATGCCTCCCAAATGGTCAGCAAGAGATACAAATTACAAGCCTTCCAACTAGTCGGCCCAAATTCAAATTTAAATATTATTTTTAATAATTTAAATTTATATTATTATTATTTAATATTGTTTAAATATTATTATTTTAATATTTATTAAAGCGTTTAAAAACACTTTTCATGCCTTATGTTGAGATTGGAGCCCCCACGAATTTGCGGACATGACATTTTAAGAGCCTTGTAGCCAATTCATTTTTCATATTCTATCAATACTGAATCTTCGTTGTCACTTGTAGAGGAATTCTTATTGATAACTACCTTATCTTGTGGCTGATCCAAACTAGTTGAATCTTCCATTTCAAATGTTTGACCTTCTTCCAGAGGGACAACCTCCCCTACTTCAAGTTCCATTTTGTCTAAACATTCATTTTTTTCTGCTGTCTTAAACACTTTACCTTCCTCCTTCTTGTCTTCAACATCTTTGGCAGTTGTTTCAACGCTTATTGCTGAAGATTTTGCTAATTCAACCTTTGTATGTTCCCCATCAAATGTCAAGTATGCATATTTTGTTGTAGATGATCCCTCATTGCTGATGGTCAACTACTCTATCAAGCCTAAATTTTTTTTGACCTGATTAATTATGTCTTCATATGAAAGACATGTGAACTTTGAATGAGCTGCATTGTGCACTTTGCACCAACCGGACAACAATATATCTTTCAAGCGTAGTCCATTCTCACCACTCAGTTGTTCTTAGACCGGACCTATGAATGCTTCAACTGTAGCATCAGAAAGTTCTTCCAACTTTGCAGATGCCAATGGTTCATGCACTTCCCAGAAGAAGATTTTCCCTTGCAAAGCCATTTCTATCCTTCCCAGGAAGATCAAATAGTTCAACTCATTTTCTCTAGAGGTATTATGAATTCTGCATTTTTCTAATAATGCAAAGCAATGCAAACTCTTAAGATACAATATATTATTCAAAGACTCTTAAAGCTGATGAATGTCAACTTGAGCGTTGTCCTCACAATAGGAAACATGAAATTGTTGCCTTTCCATCTCAACTCTGGCTTTCTATTTTCTTTTTTCTTTTTTTTGTTTTTTTTTTTGTTTTTAGATTTTCTAAATATAAAGAGATCTATCATATCTCTTATTTGTACATTAAGGCTCATTCAACTTCCAACTTTGTTGCTTACGCTCAACCCTCCTTCTAGCACCAATTCTGTTGATGAGTGTTTTTGCACTACACAACACAGATAAAACATAAGTATTCTATCTCTCTTGAAAGGTAACCTTTAGAAAACTTCTAAAAATGACCTCAAAGTTTAGAATTTCACTTCTTCACAATGCAAAAATAGCTCAGTAGCGATGTGATTTGTTGGTAATCACAAAGGGAATTTATGACAACAAAGACTAGAAGCTTCAAGGGTTTCGTGAAATATGAAAATGAATACAAACCCCAATTGTAATTCCCAAATCTAAGATCTGAAAATGCTTTTATCATCGAATGTGACAATGTGACAATGTTGGTTCAATTCTAAAACTAACCCAAAGAAAGATCAAAAGATATAGGGTTGAGAGAGAGCCTAATCTAACACCTAAGATCAATCATAACAATGGCTAATGCTACACATTGATAAATCCCCATGAAACCTGTTTTTGCTTGACGAAGGATAAGCCTACAACTACACATAAATGATGCAATCTTCAAAGGTAGATGGAAGATTTTCAGACTATGAATATTCATTCATTCACCAAATTACTAGCGTCACATGGATAAACATTCATAGTTCAACTTAATGTAATATTTGGCTTAGACTAACCTTACAAAGTAACTTACAATCAACAAATTACAAAAGGTATTAGCAACAGATTCATCAAACATCATTGATATTTGACCATTATTATGAAAGAATTGAAATTAACATTTGGGAATAAGAAGCAAAAAACCATAACACTTCCTATCTTAACACAAAAATTCACCAAGTCAATGATCTAAATGTGTTATTTTCTTAAGCATTTGATTAACAATTTCAAGTTCCCTCCTCTCCTACTTTCTTACTATACTACTCCTACTGTTGAATTCTACTACTGAAATTCCCCTTTACAAGTGAGCAGGCATAGGCCTTTTATAGATATTACATTGCAAATCAATGGCCAAGATTGAATCCAATTCAAGGGACCAGATTTAATCAACATTAAATATTTGAAGTACATTGAATTTTGGCAATAAATGCCTCATTGCAGGAATAAAAATAACCTCCTTGGTTGTCCCCTTTAAAATACTTTTCTAGCTGGTAGGCACAGATTCTCATACATATTTGTATTAAATATTGATATTTGCCATATAATTTCAATTTAAAATCTCCTTGATGGTGAACAAGGCCTTGCACGAATCCATATGTAGGTTCATTCATTTACACCTCCTTTATTAAATTACAACTCTCTCCAACACATGGAACGATTTCATATGTGGGTCCTTTAATGAATTGATCCTTTATCCCTCGAGGCATCCTAAAAAACCCCTGTCATAAAATATAATAATTTAAACCTCTAGAAATATCATTAACACTTGATAAATTTCCCTTATTTAAAATATCAAAATTTATCAATTTATCATCCATCAAGAAAATTTCATTTTTCAGAAAACTTTCCATTTTAAGAAAATTTCCATTTCAGGATTTTTTTCTATTTTAGGAAATTTCCATTTTAAGAAATTTTTCTATTTTGAAAATTTCCATTTCAAGAAAATTTACATTTTGGGAAAAGGTTCCATTTCGGGAAAATCTCCATTTTAGGAAAACTTCCAATTCGGGAAATTTTCCTTTGAGGGGATTTCATTTTTGAGGGGATTGAGCACTGGCAAGCCCAAGCAATGCGGAACCCATCAAGTTGTGGGCCAAAGCAAAGCATAAGCCGGTGAGCACAACACTGAAGAGTGAAATTTTTGCTTTTAAGGGAATTTGAACTTTCCGAGTCGAACCAATGCGGAAGCCGGAAACTTGTAGGCTAGAGCAATGCGAAAGTCAGATGAGCCAACGTCGAGTCAACGAAAACCCACAAGTGAAAACCCGCAAAGGCCCAAAACTTAGTTGTTTTGGATTTATCTATTCGACCACTTGTAGAAATGGATATGAAGGGTGTCTAAGCTTAATACTTGATGATTTTGAAATTTTCTAGAATTGGTAAAAACGCGACTGTAGTAGCTGGAGGTTTGTGGGCCAGAGCAATGTGGAAGCCAGAGGCTCCAACGCTGGTGCACTAGAAACCCACAAACAATTTTCCTCAACGCCCCAACACTTGGTTATTTTTGGATTTATCTATTTGAGCAAATAGGGAAATCACTATGAAGAGTGCCTAGGCCTAGTACTTGATGATTTTGCCCTTTTCTAGAATTGCAGAAATTACAACTAAAGAAGCCAAAGACTTGCAAGTTGGAGCAATGCAAAAGCCAGCAACTCTTGTGCCGTTTGCTCAAAATTCCGCAAACGACATTCTGCAACGACATTCCCACACATTTTCCGCAAAAGCTAAAACTTATACTTTTAACTGTAAATCAACTTGGTATGCAAGGAAACCATCATGGAAAGGCCAAGTTAAAAGATTATGAGTTGAATTTGTCAATAAATCGCCGCATGGACAAGGAAAATGAACCCAAAACCCAAATGCAGAGCGAAGTCACCACCCAAAGGGTAAACCTATGCAAACTGAGTAAGTACCAAATATGACCAATCCTTGAAGCGAGAACGATTAGCCAAAGAGGGCAAAACAAAAATGGGGGTCCCTACTTATTTACAGCACCTATTTATTGGACTGCTTGCTCAATATTTATTTGAAATCTAGTCTTGTTTACAGCACCTTCAGAAAGCAAGTACAATTCTTTTAAGAAATGTGAGAAATTACCCTTAGCTAATAAAAAAAATGCTTAATCTTCGAAATTCATCACACTCATTAAATTTTGATAGCTAATAGCCACCTACAAAATGGACTGAAGAGATTTCATGTTTTGATTTTGGTGTTGCAGACCTGAAACGGAGTTCTGCAAAAGGGCATGGATAGAGGAGTCCCACAACCACCTCTTCAACATTGTGTGCCAACAGCTGTTTTATTGTTTAGAAAAATTAAGGATTAAGCTTGTCATTCCACATTAACAAACTTTAATGCTTTTGCTTCTTCAAGCCCCTTGTAAATAGGAAAGCATCTATATAGCCTGAGTTTAAAAAAAGGCCTTTGGTTTCTACCTTCACATTTTATGGGGATGCCATCCAGCAAGCTTCCTAAAACAAGATCTCGTTTTTGCTGTCGGGCAGCTTGAGCAGATAAAAGACTCTAATGACGGAGCCTTGCTTGATGGAGGACTCTTTGCCTTCAATTGCTCAAAAGTTGCAAAGTAGACTAATGTGGAAAAGTGATTATGCTTGTGCTTCCCACGAATGGAAGGAAAGCAATCTATCGTTGTTCATTAGACGTATGCTTACGTTTGGTGATATAAAGGGACGACAATGAGGACGAACCCTCGAGGTATTCTAAAGGCTCTTTCGAGAGTTCTATGCAAATCCTCCTTATGCTTTAAGCTTTTCAGTAGCTTATAAGCCTTCAAATTAAAGGAGAAACCAAAATTTAGCCACAGATATAATATTATAAGCTGCATCCGTGCATGTTATATCCATATAGATATATTCGGTTGGCCTAATGTACATCTAAAGGGCAAATTTTTTATCAGAAAATTTAGAAGTGAGAAAATTTTAATACATCTTGTTCAAGGTTTAATCTTCTTTGCATTTATGAAAATCTCCAACAAGAAAAAAGCTTTTCGACATTGCGTGATTGAAAATGTCCTCCAGAAAATGGCTTAAAAGAAAAGAAACAGAAAAAAATCTCAATCAACCATCAGATGTAAAAAGAGCATGGACTGGGCTCTGTTGAAATAGAAACTTTACCTGGAAAGGATATGGAAACACCTACCTTTTGCTGCGCTTTGAGGCAAGCACAGCTCTGAATCGAATGACACCGTCAACCATGTTGCTGCAGTCACTGTTTGATAGATTAGGCTATCCACTCTGCAAACTTAACGGATTTTCCATGCGAAACATCCCCATTTCTCCACGCGAGCAATATTACAAATTTACCCAAGAAAATTTACAAATTCAACCAAGAAAATTCCATCAGGTCAATTAAAAAAATGCAAGACAATTTTTTCTTGGAAAAGAAAATGCAAAACTGAAATCAAAGAAAACCGAAATAATTTTTGCTTTCACAAAGTTTTCAACGCAAATTAATATGTCCAGGGTAAAACATTTCACCAAGTATCCTGCGGCAGGCAGGGATAAATAAATCTTTCAAACATATTTGTAATATAACTGAAAACTAGTTACAACAATCACAGAAGGGCATTGCCAATTATTTCTCCAACAAGACCACCGGCAACAGCTGCTGCAAATGTTTCAGCAAAATTAGCTGTCGGATTTGAGATATCATTCCGATTTCCTTCTTTTGGAATAGCCGGGGCTTGAGAACGATGCTCCAGAAGGCCCTGCATACCAAGTTTTGCACAGGTCAAATCTAGGGCATAGGAGCACCCCTGGCAGTAATATCGCCAACCCCGACATCTCTTAGAGCAGAATCAGCAACTGTAGTCTCCACCGTTAACCTTGAAAAGTTTTAGAGAATGATTCTCATGCTCGCTAAAGGTGAAAATTTGGGGAAGCGTGATGCAAAGGGGATGGAACCTCAGGCTAGGTTTCAACACATTGAAAGATCTCAGTCTACGAGGAACTTTGAACAAGAAACCTTTGATGGTATTCTGGCAGGCGCTGCAGTTATGGCTTCCGATTCTCGTCCGCGAGCAGAAAGTTAACTCCTCACTAACGTAAAAGGAATTCTGATACACTTCTGGCAGTCCGGCACACTCTCGATGCAGCATGAAGTCGGCGCAGGATGGGAGTGGGCACCGATATCCCTCTTTGCGTCCCTCTTCCTTGCATCCGCTGCAATAGTAGCGTTCTCCGCCAGGAAACCAAACAAGCTTATGTTTGTGGCGTGAGGAAAAAAGTTCAGTCTGGTAAATATCCATAGGGTTTGGAAAGAAGTTCAGAACGGGGGACGAACAAATTGGAGTTAGGGGCAAGGGGCCAATAGATACAAAGGTCTAATTATCATGCAGGGGTAGGCACTTGTATTTATACTACAATCGCACCTTGTGTGTAATGGGTACCCGAAGAGGTTTGGAAGGTCAATTGGGGAAAAAATTGAATTTCTTCTTCTCATAAAATTACTAAATTAATTTTATAAACTTTTGCTTTCTTTTTTTAAAGCTGTTTTAAAACTGTTTGAAATTTTTAAGAAAAAAAAAAATATATAATATTTTAATTTCTAACAGTAATATATATCATTTTATAATATTTGTTATGGAAATACATATTAATTTTCAATATTTTTAGGCTTTTATAATTTTAAGAAGATTTTTAACAAAATTATTTTGCATATCTAATAAATAAATAAATATATAAATAAATACAATATTATATATATATTGAAATCAATATATATATATTGTTGTTTAGCAATGGAGATAAGAAAATTTTGCTTTGTTTTTAAAGTTATTTGAAAACTTTTATTTTTAGTATTATTTTTAGTTTTAAAGTTGTTATTTTTATTTTATATGGAGTCACTACAGTGTGCATTGCTATATAATGCACAAATCCGTCTCAACGTAATATTATATTTAATATTTTTTATATTTGTAAGCTTTCAAAGCATGCATTATCATCATCTTTTTATACTTCTACTATATATGAAATTTTAAAGAAAATATAATATAGTATTGTAATTTTAATATATATAATTTTACATGATTTTTAATTTATAATATTTGTTAAGGAAATACATATTAATTTACAATATTTTCATCACTTTGGTAGTCATCCACGGTTTAAATATTTCATGATCGGCATGATAATGAGACATTGTGCACAAAATTCATCAGTTGTATTCGTAAAAAGAAATTTTCAAAACATGTCACTCACCATCAATGAGTTATGTGAGCATATGTAAAACATGCCACACTCTCATCTAGCCGATAGGTTGATGTGGTTTGGAACAAAATTAAGGGGTGCAAGGCCATACTGGACAAAATGTCATGCAAAACTGACTGACATGATTCATCAAATAGGTTCTCCTATGATATTCTTCACCTTAAGTGTTGCAGACATGTATTGGCCCGATTTTCCTGCATTAATGCCAAGAACACAACCATCTACTCCAAGGGAGGCTCAAAATTGGAGAAAACAAAATGTTATTGACTATCCTCATATAGTCACACATTACATGCACTTGAGACATTCAATATTCAGAAAAGAAATACTGGAAAAAGGAATGAAAGTAAAAGATTATTGGTGCAGATATGAGTGGCAACATAGGGGATCACCGCATGTCCATAGATTCATATGGATACATGGAGCATCGAATATGGAAAATATTAATTGGTAAAATGAAGAACAACGAAAAAGTGTTGAAAGATATTTCCATTGTATTGTTCAAGTTATGGAATCCTAGAGTAGATCCACATCAACCAAACATACAGGCATGCTTTAAATTTTTTGGATGTATACATGCAATATATTAAATAAACTATTTATAGTCCACAATATGACTAATATATTTTCAATTCCAACTGTAGGCATTCTAGAATTATTCTCTACATCCATGTCTTAGAGATACAAGACAACTTACAGAGATAGATGTTGACCAGGACTATGAAGAAATCCTAAACTCTGTACAATGACACACAATGTGTAGGGAAGGTGCATGCCTACAAAAAAAGAGAGGAACAATGGTTTGTAGGTAACTATTTTAACAAGTTAAAATATTTATATCAAAGTGGAATATAATATAATTGTCAAATACTAAAATAGATAACATATTTATATTGATTATAGGTATAATACTCCTTGGGCATTGAATTTAGAGGGGTCAAAATTATATGAAGACATAGAAATAGGTGAAAAGAAATCTGAGCCAGCCAAAAATAATGATAGAGTAAACTCACATAATCGCTACATATTGCAATTGTGGAGAGAAAATATAGATTGGCAACTTGTTCTTTCTAAACATGCCATGATAAAATATATTGCAAAGTATGCAACAAAAGCAAAGAAAAGCTCTAAAACATACCAACAAATGTTGATGCATCTTACAAACACAAAAAATGTAGATGATTTAGCTGCAAGAGCATATGGAAGGATTTTGACATGGACTATTATAGAAAGGGATATTGGAGCTCAAGAATCAAGAAATTCTACTAAACTTATAGACAAATCCGAAATCCATGCATACATTCATTAATACCACATACATAGTCTTTAAATACTTGAAATACTTAAAGGTATATAAAAGGTCTTGGTAGTTTCTTGAAAATATTAGCATAAATAAGATAGAAATCATGAAATTGTAATAGGAACTAGTCAATTCTATGGCTAATCATGCCCGAATGAGGGTAAGCACTCTTTATCCAATATCATCATAGCCATTGTGGAGTTGGAAATATCAAAATGGGGTTTGACTTAGGCAAGTCCCTATATGGTACAACCCTTTCTCTCCTTTTATGTTTGTCTCAATGGAAGATTTGAAGTGGATTTGGAGAAGATTGAAGTCTCAAATCAAAATAAAGCATTCAAGCATATTCAATCATTAAATTGGGGCAAGAGGAATTATTCATCAATAGATGAAGTTTTGAAGTCGAGTCTAACAAGTGAACACTTACATATTGTAAGCTACTGATACCTGTTCAAAGATTCCAAATAGTCAAAATTCTTATCCTAGGGTGAATTTTCCCTTGATCGGTCAAGTTCAACCCAAATTTATATTCCAGGTTCCTTTATATCTTCCTTATGCTTTTTCTATTATCAATTTTAGTGTTTCAATTCTATACATTTTTGTATTCACATTAGTTCATTGTAGTTGTATAGTTAACCTAGCTTTCATTCAATCACATCAATTCGATCCTAATCCTAATAAAATCTCTCAACCCCCCAAAAAGAGTACCAAAACCTTGATCAACCATTTTAGCTCTTTCTTAAGGAAAGTAGTTAAGTGGTCTTATATGATGAATTTTGGTTCCTCTCAAATGTAATGATTGGGAAAGGTGTGATTTAGACCCTAGATTCCCCTTTCACCATCACATATTGGACTAGAAAATGGAATGAATCAGACAAGATAATTTTTAGTTTTGAAGCACTTGAAATAATCTTTCTAATGAGTATAATTTTGAATATATTTAGTTTAATTATTATATTTATTTTTTATTTTCTAATGAACATAGGGTTTTTAATAATCATCACTTGGTCTCTATTCTGCACATGTGGAAAAATAGTAAAATAGATTTTTTTTAATTTTGAAAAATATGTGCACTAGGTATTGATGTTCTTATTTGAATGAAAAAAAAAAAGTTAATTTAGATGCACACATTTTTTGTTTGTTTTTGAGGTAACCTATGTTTGAATTATAGTTAATCTCACTTCAAAAAGTTATTAAAAAGGCATGTAACAAAAAATTATGAAAAAATAAAAAAGTATAATTTTATCCTTTCTACAAATAAAGTTATGCTCTATTCAAGTAACACCGCTTTTTAAAATACTTTTGACTATAATAAATAAATTATTAAAAGTTACGTAAAAAAATCATAAATTATATTTCTTAATTTATAATTTACAAAAAAAATCTCAAAAATCACTAGTTCACATCATCTTCAAATTCTTAATGATTTAGTTGATATAATTGTCATAAAATAAAAGTTTGGTGAAAATTATTGATTTCAATGTCCCACTTTGGCGAAAAAGTGGACACACTATTGTGGGGTTGCCCGATACTTATGATGTTCACCAACTCCTAGAGTTGTGACACATTCTTCATTGTTAGATCAAACCTTTGAGAGCGTTCCAATCCTAAGACAAAATATCATATTTAACCATTTAACTAATCCTAGTGTTCAGTATAAATGATATATTAAACAACATGTTCCATACCTTTTTCATCATTTTATTCCAAAAGAGTGGCCATATGTAACTTGAGATGAAGTGAAAGTGTTTTTAGAACAAGAGTATGTATCAAAATATAAAGAATTAATATGGGAGGATTAACCAAATATGTTTTTAAATCATCAAAATCCTTTTAGTGCAATCTAAATGTTCTAAAAATGAACATCCTTTTTAATGAAATAGGTGAAGGAAAGAGAAAATCCACCAATTTTGAAATAAATAGGAAAGTAGCATGGATTTTACCTCAAAGACTACAAAGTTGAGATTTTATTTAGGGGGTATCATGTTGACAATGGCATCAATCTTTCTCATGTTAACCTAGACATCATGATGAGAAACAATAAATACAAGAAGTTTCCTACTATTAACATCAAAGACAAACTTATGAGGGTATTGGTGCATATTGTATAGATAGAGGCATTTGAAGATAAAATGAGGATTGTGCATATGATCTTGATTTTTTTTTTTTTGGAAAAACTCCATTGACATAAGCTTTGAGGATGCTATGAACAAAGTCATGAATATATTATGGTCATATCCCATTAGTAAGTTGTATCAACATTATTTAAACCAAAGAGCATGGACACCTAATAAAATACCCTTTAAGGAGTCGTAAAGGATATTTTATATTGATGAGAGGGGGTTATAATAATTTATTTGTAACCCAAGAAACCATCCATAAAAGAAAATAGTGCAGAGACTATAGTCAAGTTAACAACCATATTAATGTTAGGAAGTATAAAATCGTCCTTGAGTGAAGCTCTTTTAAGATAATGAAAGTTGATGCACAAAAAACATGACCATAATATTTAGCAACAACAATATTAAATTATAAATATAAGGTGACTAGTCAATGGGGTGAATGAAACTAATGTCTAAAATATTTTCATTCTTCTAGTCATGACCATTAGAGGCACCTTAGGTTACACTTTGAGAATATTTTCTTTGATGGGTTGTGTGTTAAAATATAATACTATGTTATGGACCACAACCTTACAATAAATTACTAATGTATCCTCATACGTCCAAGCGAAGATATCCAAAAAATCATGCAAGAGTTGTGAATGTACAAAGACTACTCTTTAGTGAGAGATATTCCAAAAAATTAATATATTCAATATCTTTAGGATCCATGAAACATAAATATTAGCTCCATGTAGGAGAGTAAAATGGTCTCAAGCTTTACGAATGGTCAAAGGCTTAGTGAATCCTAGGAGAAGGAAAATGATCATTAGATGACAGTGAATTTTCCAAATTATGCCTTTGCATTAAGACAATAAAGGAATTTGTGATCATTATGATTTGAAGGAATATGAAAATATACACCAAGAAATTTAGCTAGAGTTTTAGTAGAGAATACATCTAGAATTTTTGTATGTGAATTAGAAGTTTGTGTGATTAGATAAGGATATATCATAGTAGGGAAAATGAATAAGGTGTAGAAATCATAGCTACATCAACAAAGTGTCAATATGAAGTCTAGAAGGGTGAGGTTGTTGATAACTAAGACTCATATTAGAGAGATGTGGTGTAGGATCTAAAGAGATCTTGATACCTTGTTCCTTATAGCCCAAGCCATTACCTTATGGAAGAAGATCCCATTGATGGTGTAATATATATTATGTTGTGTAATCACATGATTCAAGATAAGATGATGCATTATTACAGTTATGTAGAGGATGCAACTTAGAATATATTTAGAATGTGTGTTAGGAATGTCAAAGTGAGAGAGAATAGCCTTATACTCTATAAAAGGAGTAAATTGTATTGATCCCCAATCATCATCGAGACACACATTTTAAGGAGAAAAATGAAAAGAAACATCATTATCTAGAATAGGTGAAGATGGTGTAACCTATTTAGGTTCAAAATAGAACCTAAACACGATTTTGAAGCTCATAGAAGATGTAGGAGGATGATCAAGGTTCATTTATTGAGAACATTGCATAGGGTTAGGATCAAATTTAATTATGAATATTTTATTTTGATGAATGAACTTGATAGATTGATGAAGGGTAGATGAGTTTTCTCCCATGACATGAATCCACTATCTACCTAAGAAAATATTATACAAAAGATTTCCCCAGATAACATGAACTAATATAGGCAATCGAACTAGGACTCACTTGATTGGCAATGTGATGGTGCTTTGATTCTGGCAACTAATGTTAACAAAACCATTGAGGGAGACGTTTATAGGAGAATGTAAGAGGAATAAACATTGATATAGTTCAAAATTTCTACACTGCATACATTGAGACCAAAACCATTATCAATGAGGGTATGCTTAATGCCAATATAATTTATGCTAGTGATGATAAGGAGAGGCTCATTTTGTTGTTAAAACTCAAGGTAAGGTAATTCATATTGTTGAAAAATAATATTAGAAACTTGTATTTGTCTAGACAATCTAGTAATGCAACTACTTCATTAGGCTTAGTAGAGGACAAACAAAATTATTTTATAAGGCCTCTTGAAGCATACCATGATAAGAAGGGGAAGTATGCATAAACTCCTAAAGGAAGATCTTGTATTGAGTAGCTTGGAGCAGCTTAATAAGATGACATTCTTAGGCATTCCTAATAAGAAGGTGGTGGAAGAATAGGAATTGAAGGATGAAGAGAAATATGGATATAACACATAAGTTAGTAGCTAAAGGTTGATTATATTTAATGAAACATGTGATACAATTGAAGTAATTCTTGAAGATTGGGGATTTATTTGAGCACCATACACAATAATGATAGGATAACAAGGCTAGGGTAAATTAAGAACCCCACACACAATGATAGTTTTTAAAGAATTTGTAATAATTATTATGTTAATGTCATTTTGAATAGAAGAGATTTATTTTTAAAATTTGGAGTTATGAGAGTCTAATAAAACATCTAATGCCTCATCAAGTAGGTCAAGATCATCTTGAGAAAATATTATCAAAGGTAGTAAATGATTGAAGAAATAGATTAGACATATTTAGAACAAAAAGAATCTAACGAGTTCACCAAAATGTAATAGGTGAACTAATAAAAGAAAATAGAAGTGAAAGGGGTATTGGGTTCACCAAAATTTAATATATATAAAGACGGTTTAATGTTTAGAATGATCTTTTATTTTCTAAGTTAAATATTCTCCTACACTATTCTAGGATAAATCTAACTTTTAAGATTATAATGTTTTTGCTATTATTTTTTGCTATAAAAGATAAAATTTTACTAGATTATCCTAGAAGTGTTTCAATATTACAAAAGAGGTTTTCTTTCTAAAGCTAAAACAATGCAAAAAAATAGAAATATGTAGAATTATTGAAATTGGAAGATACATTTTAAAAATGAAATGTAAAACAAAAATAATTGATAAAGAAGAAACTACGACCAAATTCTAAAAGCCTTTGTTTAGGTTGCCAACACAATGTGTAGATGTCTACATGACATGTTAGCATTTGTACAACAAGCAATAGTTTTAAACCCTAGAATTTTTTTTTTCTCCTAGTATCTTGCTCAATTGCACAACAAAGAACAAGAAAAATATACGAAACTCTAGATGATAAAATGCAATGTATATATAATATATATCATTGCAAAGATAATCATACGAATTAGATAAAGATAATGGTACAAATATATATCTACTATTCATAGGCTTTTCCATTGTAATGCAAGTAGTCTTTCTAGTTATTACATGAAGAGGCGTGTATACAATAGTAGCATAGATCTAATGTAAAAAAGATGAGAGATCTTAATTACATCGAGAGGCGTGTATACAGTAGAAACATAGACCTAATGTAAAAAAAAACAAGAGAGCTCAATTACGTTGAGAGGCATATATACAGACCTGATGTAAACAAAAATGAGAGGGTTTAAAATTGACGTCCAAACAAGAAGGAAGATACTAGTGGTAATGGAAGGCCTGGCTTAACCATCACACACTAAGTGTTGAATAGCTTAGGTGGCTGATGTGGGCCCTCTAAACTTTCTATTTTCATAATTCTTCTGGTTGTGTTCCTTTTCACTCTTCACAGTTACAGTCACTATTGTAGTTAAGTTTGAATTCACTTTTGAATCCCTTCCGCCCAATCCATTAAAAGGTGTGACAAGGAACTAAGTACTTCTACCCACCCAAGAAATCAAATGACGGTAGTGTGGAGTTGGTTGCACGCAAGCCACACATTTGTGAAGATCACACTATACTGGTGGTAATGTAGAAATTTGACTTATGGTTGCTCTTTCTTACATTTCTGTGTGGTGTGGGCACAAGAATGGCGCTCATTAACAGCTTGGGGAAAATTGGGTTGGCCATAGGCTATGCAGACGTTTCTGTGTTTGTGTCGCTCATCAGCATTTGGGGATTCTTTGGAACAATTGCCTTGGGTTTCATCTCTGAATATTTTATAAGGTCTCCTTAAAAAATTTAGCTTCAAAATTATGTTCATTTAACATTCTAGATAGGTTGCTAATGCCCTGTTTTACATTTCAGGAAGGCGAGCGTTCCAAGGCCGGTGTGGATGGTGGCGTCGTAGGTGGTGATGATAGTGGGGTACATAACAATGGCGGTGGGGATCTCTTACCTTGGCTCGGTGGTGGTGGGAATCTGCTACGTTGTTCATCTCTCTATTTCAAATTTGAAGGCATCAAAGCTTTTTGGATTGAAGTACTATGGGTTGATGTATAACATTCTGATCTTTCATATGCCTATAGGCTCCTTCCTCTTCTCTGGGCTTTTGGCTGGGATTTTATACAACATTGAGGTTGCCAAAGCTGAAAAATTCAGCGCTAGGGGATGGTCATATGCAAAAGTGTATGGCCTCTAGAGTCCACAATATTTGATGAATGGGAAGACTTGTGAGGGGGCCCATTGTTACAAGTTGGTGTTCTTGGTCATGGCTAGCATCTGTTTGTAGGGATTCAGCCTCGATGTTCTCCTCACATTTTGAATGAAAAAACTGTGTGAAAGCATATACAAATTCTGTAAAGCCACAAAAGCACCCCTTGTCCAAACCAAAAACCAAGGAGGACCACTTTTATGTTAAAAAATCAAATTCTTTGAGGCCCTGATTTTGATTTTTAGATTTTAACAGCCTAGTCTTATGACGGCTCCATTTTTTTTCTTTAAATTGTACAAAAGAAAATTTTCCATCCTGCGTAATAGCAGGATAAGAACTGTTCTAATTTAAAATTTAATTTATAAATTCTTTCCTTATTTTTGAAGACCATTTTGAAAATGTGCAAAGTTATAATATGATAGTTGCCAATTTATAAATTCTATATTTGAAGAAGTGAAAAGACAAAATATGATCATTGCCATGTGATTTCAGCTGTCTTTCGCTATATGTTATTTAAAAAGAGACAACATATTATATATTATGAATATTTAGTAATGTAATATAATGTTAAAAGGTATATATAATTTAATTCTTTTATTTATTTTAAATTTAATAATATAAATATAAATTAAATTTTAAATAAAGAAAATGTTGATCATAAATAATATAATTATAATTTGGTAATTTAACCAAACTTTTTTTATTAGAAAAAGGGAAGGATTTGAACAATGTTTGTGCCTTAAGATCTTATTAGAAGTTTTAGTAAATTTCTTATGAAAGACAAGGAAAATTTCCCTCTAGATTAATATATATATTTTTTCCAAAATAAACATTTTAAACACAAATTGTAAATTTTACCTAGGAAATCCAATTGAACCACTAAGAAGACTATTTAATTCACATTTTCCATTTTAACCAAATTCTTACTTTAAATATTTTGGTGAAAACAATACAGTTGAAGGAATAACGTGTATGTAAACAAATTATATGTAACACATCAATTTAGGTGGAATCAAAGTTCCTACTTGAAAATAATTTTACTCACACAAGACTTTGGATTCATGGTTTAGGATTTGTTCATGTCGCTAGAATAGGATAAAAGATAGTTCCACAAGAGAATACTAATATATTAAGGCCCAAAATGGACACACACACTAGTACCAACTGATCAATTCTCAAGATTTGTATCTACTTAACATGAAATCAAGATTTAGGGGCGAGGAGCCTAGCTTGATTGGCTAAAGCACCCTATTGTAGGCAAGAGGTCACAAGGTATACTCTCCCCCCGTCCCCATGGTACCGGAGGGCGTGTTGCGCTAGCGTCACTGGTCACTGGTCACATGAAAAAAAATTACTAGGTGCGTTGTAGTTTATAGTGGGTACCTGATTCCTAGAGTCTAAAAAAACATGAAATCAAGATTTATTCATTGTAACCATATCTGGTAAGCAAACATAGTCTCTGATTTTACAATAAAAATCAAAATAACCATGAAAAGGAAACAAGATAAATCTACTTCTAATCTAATTGAAAGAAAAATTGGAATGAAAAATCAATTTTAATTTTCTTTTAGTTTCTCTTCTATTAGGTTCATCAACTATTTTTTTTTAATAGAGGAATCATTTGTATCATTACACTATAAATCTTATGTGTTAGGGTGAAATATGATATTTTTTATTAGGTTCATACCTCTTATAGCACAGTTTGGGTTCTAAACTTGATAATCTCTACTTCGTCAAGGTTATTAAGTCACAATTCACAACCATAGTTTTGTTTTACGGCTTTAGGTGTCATTCATTATCAACAATAAGTTATCAATTCTCTACCATGCCAAACTAATCTTAGGTTTAAATTAGAGTTGAGGTGTCTAGTGACTTGGAGACAAATAATCAACATAAACCATTGTGTTATGACACAAGCAAGGGTGTCCTTGAGGTGATCCAAAGCATCTTAATTTTTCCATAGAAATAAATATAAGACTTATATAAGTGAAAAATTAAGAATAGTTAATTTATTACTTGTTATATAGGCGATAAAAGAATAAATTACTATAGTGAAAATGTAAATTCCCTATTGAAAATACAAACATCATGATGATTGCATAAATAGTAGTCTATCAAAAGTTGTAAAAACATGAATAAATAGATAATGGGTGCAATTTAATGTATTTTGGCTCTTGAATCATCTTTTTGAAATTTCTAACTTCCTTTCTAGCACCATGAAAGGGTGGGTGAAGTTATATGTTAATTTTCCACAAAGTTTTGATCTTGGTCTCTTCATGTAACTATATTTTACATGTTCTAAGAGTTATTAAAAGTAAAATAAGAATAGTTTTTGAGTTGTAGTAATGGATCAAATTAGCCTCAATAATATTGTGATGTTTGTGTGTTTGATTGAGATAGTCAAATAAGGAATAAAATGTTTTTTCCTTTGTTTGTGATCTGATTCGAATAGTGTCGTTGGGGGAACACATGTAGATTCTTTTTATCTTGATCTTGATCATCATTTTTTTCAAAGGAGGCTCTTCATTACAACATCATACCACTCATCATTCAACAACAATCTACAACTTCTTTGTGCTGGTAATGTTCTACATGTTTCTTCTTTTTTTAGGACATTGTTTTGGTTGGAGGCTTCTTGGTCCTTCACCTTTATTTGGAGGAGCTTTTAGTCCTTCATTCACCTTTCTCTCTCTCTTTTTGGAGAATATTTTTTCCCATTTGGTTTTCTTCTTTTCTCCAATTATGAGAGATCTAAGTTTGTTTGTACATGTCGGTACCTCATTAGGCCTTGTTTATTGGGACCCATCATGCATTCTCTTTTTAGGGTTTTTAGCTACTCCCTAAGTTCATCTTAAGGGGGTTTGTTATAGTAATCATGCATTAGCTATAGGTAGTCCCGTTATTGGTTTTAATTATTCCACATACATAAGATAAAACTTAGGAGTGATTTACTATGTTAACTAGAGAGTTATATTAGATCCTCCTATCTCATTGCATGAGATGTTGACACTTGTCATGATCTAATCCATTTCTCATTTAGGGTTTCTCCTATAATGCACTCAACTGTCATTATATCATCTCTTAAGATTTCATATCATTTTGATGTACTCTTGCGTTAGGTAGCATTTTCTTATTGGGAATATTACATATATTATTTGTGGATCTCGCATGAAGGTGTCTTTGTTTGTTGTTTGGTCCTATGACTACTTTTTTTTTCATAGTTCTAACATAAATAGAGTGATAAAAGGATGTAATTTCTCTAAAAAATAACAACATAACAATAGCATAAGGACTATCTATGAAAATGGCCTCTAAGAGGTCTTATTTATAGATTTTTAGGACTTTGGATCAAAGTTGGAAATTGACTCTCAAGATACAATATTTCAAGTTACATCCTAGATGGGTGGATTTATGTGGGCTAAGGATTGACATGATATGGAAATGGCTATAATTTTCTTGTTTAGATCAAAGAGATAGGATTAAATCTTTTCACACATACATGTGAGAAGATTTATGATGAAGAGGATTATGATAAGTATCCTCTCACACGTGTGTGTAGAAACATATGAAAGAGTAAATGTGACATGTTCCTTTTCACACATGTGTAAGAGGTATCATGGAGGAAGTTATGCACTTTTGAAAAATGCAGGTCAAAAAATATTATTGTACTAGCCCAAATAGAGCCTCATAAGTTTTTAAAATAGGAACTACTCGATAACACCTTTTAGAATATGAAATTTATGAAAAAACTGGGTACCAAAATCAAGAACAGTTTGTACCACTATAAAATTATACCCAAATAAATAAATCTTCTCACAAAAAGGAGGCTAGATGATTGAATTATGGCCATCTGAAGTTGGAGTGTAAAATTGAAAACTTCATTAGAGGGACAATTTTGAGGGTTGTCATATTGACATCTTGTCGATATCAACATTAATATGTGAAAAAATATACCCCCCCTTACTAAATTATCCTATCTAATATGAAATAACGATAATTTTTCTAGGAACGTGTAGAACATCACCAAAGCATGAAGAAGTTGTACAATGTTGTTGAATGATGAGTGATATGATGCTAAAATGAAGAACCTCCTTTGAAACAAATGAGATTATTAGGATCGAGATAACAAGAATCTACATGAGTACCCCTAATGACACTACTCGGTCGGATGGAAAACAAAGGAAAACATCTAAAAGTTAATGATACAGATTTGGTATATGAATTTGCATGAGTGACCCCAATGACACTACTCTACATGCAAGATGCAAGTCAAAAATATTGGTACCAAGTCTAAAGAACACTGATCCAAGAGACGATATGCACGCAGGTGTCCCTAATGAAACTACTCAAATTATATGGAAAACATAGGAAAACACCTAAAACTTGAAGATACAAATGGCATATAAAACTGTATGAGTGACCCCAGTGACACTTCTCAACATACAAGATGCAAGTTGAAAATATAGGTACCTAGTAGTCTCTCATCAAATGAAATTGGAAGGTCACCTCTAAAAATAGGAATGCAAGTGTGCCCATATGGTAATTCCTTCATATCACCAAAATGCAAGTAACTAGCCACTGATGTACAAGTTGCATCTGAAAGTACATAGGAAAAAGAACTAGATATGTCGATAACTCCAAAATGAGAAACCAAGGAAGAATTAACACCAATAGTAGAAACTCCACCATAATGTTGAAAAGGGAGAGCCATGATAGGAACATTGAAACTATGTGAAACCAAGAAGCGCATGTAGGAGTAAACAAGCTACAAATAAAAGGGTGTGCAAACTAAGGCACACACGCATGAGGTATGAATCATTGATTCAATACTTTCATGGAGGACACTCCTTGACAAAAGGTGTGATGACAAACAAGGAATATAAAACTTTATATATAGTGTGAATATAAAAGGCACAACAAGATGTGTGAAAGCCCCAAAAAAAATACACGAGAATGACACTTTATCTCAATGTGTCTACAAAAGAGAATGTGCATGAAAAAGATGTCTACAATGCCCAAACATGACAAAATACTAGAAATACATAGAGAACATAAAAAAATGAGTCATCCCACGTAAGAAAAAAGGTTCCAGGAGCTAAGATGTCCAAGTAATTCACTAGAGTGTGAAGACACAAAAAACTGAATAAAATGTACCTTGAGAGAAATCTGGAAAAAAGGCATGGATGCCTGTGAAAATATCTGAAAGAACATCCCAACATTGTTGGAATCACAAAAAATAGAGAAATAGGTCAAAAGTTATGAGCTCAGGATTGAAAACAATACCTCTAACTTCAACAAGCTGTAGAATGCACCATCAACAAAAATAGTTGATGAGACCCACACCATTGGAAAGTTGGTGGAACCAACATTTGGACTATATCTTGTTCGCCAAAATCCGATATTGTATTTTTACAAAGTCAAGAAAGTTTTTTGATATTTTTATTGTTTCAAAGTCGAGAAATTTTTTTCTTTTGTGTTCTACTTTGTGATAATTCATTTGTCAAAGTTACAATTGTCTAAAAGGTCTTAAGTATCATTTTAAAATTTTAATTAAGTTTTATATTGTAAATTGTAAAGACCTTTGAGTTCCCAAATCATTTCTTGCAAGTTGCTACAATTTCTCAAAACTTGAAGGAGAAAAGTTGTAAAGTCTTGAATTTTTGGTGTTCCAATTATCCTATAAATTTTAAGTACTTTGTGACATTTTTCTATATTTTTTTAGTTTTTCCCTAATTTTACACCTTTTTTGTTTAAATTTTTTTATCGAACTTTGTTTAATTTCAAATTATAATATAAATGTTCAATTTTTCAATTTAGGGATTTTTAAACTTGTTCAAAATATTAATTTTCTAACCTAAAATCATTTGAAGACTTTAAAAAATCCTTAACAATGAAAATTAGAGCCAAAAATTTAAAAAAATAGTGTTTTGGCCTTGCTAGAGTTTAGTTTTCATTTTTTATTTTTGTAAAGTGTAACTTGAGTTTGACTTTCATTTGTAATTTGAGAAATATTGATCATCTTTATAATTTACAATTTTTATAAACTATAGTTGTTGCAATTTCCATGCCACTCGATGAAATCCATGATGTCCATTGTTGGAATCCCAGAGATTTAGTCTCTAAGAAGATTTTCAATATCCAGGTATGAATCCTTGGAGGGGACCCAACATGAGGAATAATAAACATAAGTGGTTGCTAATATCTTGGAACAAATTTGAAACTTACCAACCAAAGAGAGAGGTTTGGTGATCCAATAGTGAAGTTTCTTCTTGATTCTTACCAACACAACTTTTCAAAGATCAAAAGGCCTCACATGAAAAGAAAAAGAGATGTCCAGAAATCAAAATATTTCCCCATATGATCAAATCCATTTCTAATTGAAAGAGCCCAGCCAAGTAGGCTTGGGGAAAAAGGATTACTTATAACACAAGGAATTATGCCATGGTATGTTGGATCAGGAAGCTTGAAGAAATGTCAAGGCACTTGAGAGCATGTTGGATAGTATCTTGTTTCGCACAAAGAGTGAGAAATGAATCATCAAGAAAAAAACCATTAACAAGTTGTTGCACAAAATTGAGAAGGAAAATCTCCTTTGCACGGGATTGGGAAACAACTTGAGTAAGGAGGTATCCTTGAAACCTTTCACATCCAAAACATAAAGAGTTGGGTCGAGAGGGAAACCTTGAATAATGGACCTAAAATGTCCAAAAGAAGGAGACGGCTGACCAAAAATTTGTGATGTAAGTGGAAGCATTAGAAAATATCATTTGAATCCAATGGATGAATCACATGCCAAAAACAAGTGCCTAGAGCATGACCCAATATAAAAGGCCATTTAGTGCAATCATAAGCCTTTGTAAAGTCAATTTTGATGAAAATCTATAATTATTGAGAATGTTAGGCCCATTCCATTCCTTCCCAAATTGTTATAATATTATCTAGAATAAATATAGATTTAATAGAACCAATATGCTCAAGTCTAACAATAAGCGATAACATTGAGTGCAGCTTAAGGGTCAGCACATAGGCAATGATCTTGTATGAGACATTCGACAAAGTGATAGTGAATTAATTATTGATCTATCCCTTGGGTCACTAGTCTTAGGTATGAATATGATGTTGCATTTTTTTATTAAATTTCTTATTGACCTAGATTGTATGGCTTCAAGATACACATTTTGTAGGTCACTACAAACCTTATCCCAATAGGCTTTGTACAATTAGAAATGGAATCCATCAA